>OX422145.1:0-209800 GCA_949129095.1 Volucella bombylans
GTACTACACTCATTAAGCGGTCGCTTATTTTTGAAATACCAACGATATTATTAAGAAGATTTGCCGCGACAATAACGCCGACACCGTTTCGTCCATTGACCGTTCCATGGTAAAACATCTTAAATGACTTAGTTTTTAAATCAAGAAAACGCGCTTTATTTCCGGTATTACACCACTTCGTTTCCTGAACGCACATGGCATGTAGAATTTTGCGACGCATTATTGCTTCCATCTCCAAGCTTTTTGAGGTCATCGATACGACGTTCCAACTTGCAAACCGAAGTTTAGTAAAATTTAGAAACTTCATTTTGCCCGCCCCCGGAATCCGTCGGGCTCTGCTTGCCCTGGGATCACCCGTATGCGTGGCAAGCGTGGTGCCCAGCGGGGTAGTGCTACAACTTGCGATCATTTCCATGATGTTTTTTGTACTTTCGTACGAGATTGATTTGACACACGTATGCTTAATTGAAGTTAGTTGACTTTGCTTTTATCCCACTCGACTACCAGACGTGGGAACCCCCTGATTGCATACGAACTTGTGGGAAAGTTTTAAAGGTGTTAAAGTGTCACAGGCTCATTTTTGGTGTTATAGTTGCCTGTATATGACTGATTCCTCATTTTAGTCGCCTTTTACGACAAGCAGGGAAGAACTGCAGCACTATTCTTTATACGGTGCTGCACGGAGTATTTATTTCCAAAGTCCATCTAAGATTAGTGCTTATTAAGCCCCTATATTGGCATGGTCAAGGTGTTATTATACCCTTAAAATATTTGCACATTATAACGGCCTTTAATCACCATTAAATTCAATTCTTGTTCTACTTCTCGTCGTGTTCGAACGTGTTTTAGTTTTGCTCCGCATTAAACTTTTAAATATAATTTATTTCTTCCCCTTCCATATCTCTACTTCTGATATCAGTTCCGCAACATTATTACCTTACCCCAAGTGATGACTGTCTCTTTGGTTTTTTTTTTTTGCTGACCTCAATATTTCGCGCTCAATAACTGTCGCTTTGCCACTTCTGATATCGGTTCCGCATATATTTAGTGCATTACCCCAAGTGATGACCAATTTTCCGATTTTGCTGAACTTCCACTCGCAGTGCATAATAGTGCGTAAAGTTCATTGTTTACCTTTTCGTTTACATTTGGTAAATTTGCCATGTCTTGCGGAATCACTAAATGCCCAATCTTTGATGCCAATGCTGACTTTGTTACTTGTAAAGGCATATATGGAAAATCATTCCATGCAATTTGTGTCGGATTAAGTAAAAGGAGTACGGTATTTATCAAAGAGTTCTCGGTTCTGTCCTCAACCGATATAATTAAGACCAAGCTCACCAACATCGATAAACAATCTGCAAGTCTGGTCGAGATGAATACTGTGAACAATGATCTTAAAGCAGTTTGTTCCGCCCAAAACATCTCTAACCTTAAATTGTGCGAATCTGTAAACAACCTGTGTGAAGATCTTGAGACTCATTTTCAATCTACCTCAAAGAAACAACCATCTCTAATGCAGCCTGATCCAGTGCTCGAAGTAATCTTTGACAGGTGTTGGTGACGATCCAGCTGCCGCATTTTCGATATTGAGAATCATATCGAAACGGTAAGCAGCAAAATTAACGATTTACCAATCCATACACAATGCCACCAGAATCTACATAAATTTTGCCCGAATTACTGGAAACCGAAGTCGTCCCACTTTTACCACCTCCTCGTCCACCTCGGTTAATTAAATCTACAAATTCTCCCGCTGCCCCTTCAATCCAGGAGACCGAAACTGTTTCACTGTCAACTGTCGCTGCCGCACGCAAGATCATCAAACATTTTGGTACAACATGGACACCTTCCGAATGGAGGTGTAGACTGGATAAAATTGAAACCGATATGAGTACATTTTTCATCAAAGGCACCCCCGTAAACGCTAATATTTCCTGGATCACGAAATTCTTCGCAGACAAATACGGTATCACCATTAGCAAATGTAAAATGTTCCTGCCATCTCAGCTTTAAACTCGACCTCCCTGATAGATACGAATGGTTATTTAAAAACGCTGCTGGTACTAATTTCAACGTTGGAAAGATACGCATCTGTAAATGGATCGAAACACCTACCAAGAAACAAGATAAAACTAAGCTTAATTATAAGTTACCTAATCCCGATTCCAACTCCCGCCCAAAACCGAACTCTAATAAAATACCGAAACCCGTCCCAAACCGTCCCAAACCTGACTCTGTACCGAAAACCGTTTCCAACTCCCGTTCCACTCTAATTGGAGATTTAAAACTAACATATTCCCCAATTTCGCCCCTCCCGCTCACATCCCGAACCCACTTCATCAGTCCTCCAATTATATTGCACCTGCAGCCTCCGTTCCACCCAAGCCCCCGCGTCAACGCGTCTGGCAAATAGAAAGAAAAACTGGCAGAAGCGGTTACAAAGAAGCCGGTCACACTTTCCGAAGCCATCAGTTGCGACATGCTTACTTCGCGGGACAGAAGTCTGTAGCAGGAGTCGGTGACTCCAGGGCAATTATCCCAGTCTCACAGGCAAAACAGTGCAATGAAGGCCTCCTAGCAGAAGTAGTCAATTCTAAAGAAGCGAAAGAACCGGCTGCTATCCAAATGATCAGGACTGAGCCAATAGAGGGTTGGAGTATAGACGAAATCCGTTCCTCCCAACAGGCAGACAATGACATCGAACGAATATTGGCCTGGATGAGTACGAGGAAAGACCAAGCTAGCAGCAAATCGGATCCAAAAGCTGAAGGCATACTGGGCATAATGGAACTCGCTTTGTGTGCAAGATGGATTGTTGAAGAAAAAATGGGAAAGTGTAGATGGGACAACATCTCGTATGCAGCTAATCGTGCCACGATCCAGAGTCAGCCAAGTACTCCATGAAATACATGACGGAATCTCAGGAGGCCATTTGGGAATAAACAAGACGTTGGAAAATGTAAGGGAACGTTTCTATTGGCTAAGCGCTAAACAAGATGTCGAGAATTGGTGCAAAAAGTGCATAAGATGTGCGGCTACCAAGGGTCCAAAAGTAAAGCCACATGGACAAATGCAACAATACAATGTAGCACGAATAGCCATCGATATCGCTGGGCCGTTTCCCAAAACCTTTAATGGTAACCGATATACCCTCGTGGTCATGGATTACTTCAGTAAGTGGCCGGAAGTGTTTGCCATCCCAAATCAAGAGGCTAAGACCGTAGCGGAACAGATAGTCAACAACTGGGTGAGCAGATTTGGGGTCCCAATGGAGCTACACTCTGATCAAGGGCGAAACTTTGAATCAAAAGTCTTCCAGGAAATATATCAATATTTGGGAATAAGAAAGACAAGGACAACGCCACTACAACCTCAATCTGATGGAATGGTCGAGCGATTCAATCGGACCTTGAATGAGCATCTATCTAAGGTTGGCAGCAACTGCCGGCGGGATTGGGATCGACACATACCCCTCTTCTTAATGGCCTACCGAAACGCGGTCCATAGATCAACAGGGCACACACCATCCGAGATCTTATTTGGTCAAACAATTCGGTTGCCAAGTGAAGCAAAATTCGGATCCCCACCAACGGAGCCCAAAGAGGTAGATCGAGTCCTTACTCTTTTTTTTTTTTTTTTTGGAGATTGTATCCATTAATAGATCCCACGAGTAGCGGAGAAAGGAGGGCCCATCTGTACAGAGATCCGCTGTATACTGATAAGGTTAGCTAGCTAGCGACTGAACTATTTTTGGAAATGCTGGGCCCTCAGCCAGGTTGATCCTCGGCACGGGTCGTGTGACACCTTGCTCCAGCTCAGGGGAAAAAGAAGGGTTTGGGATTGTGGGGGGAAGGGTCGGAGCATCCTTTAGTTTCAGGACTCGTCTCGAAAATTTCTCGAGATTCATTGACCTTACTCATCTTCTATAACCTAAAATATCGTGATGCGTTCCTAACCTGTACAACTCGCTTATGGAAAGCGCTGCCGAACTCTCCATTTCCGAGTCGGCATAACTTGCAAACATTTAAAACCAATGTACATCACCACCTCTCCTTTCCTCCTCCCTAAGTTTCCTTCGCCCGCCCCGTGTACAAACATGTTAAGGTTATCCAAATCCCTTGAGCGCACTAATTATATATATAAAAAAGAAGGTAAATAAGGTGGATTGAGTAGCTTTAGGTGCATCGACAGAGATCATATGCAACCGCTTTCCACTTCACCACCTCCTTGTATGCAGTTGGTTGGGTTTCTTCGTACTATTTTATATTTTCTGTGCCTCATATTGTGTTTTTTAGTAAGCTTAATTTCTTATTTTGATGCAACTCGATGTGGTTTGTGCTACTTGTAATCCATCACGCTTAGACCGCGATAGTTTTCGATTTATGTAACAGACGATCTATTTTTCATTACTAGTAGTGATTCCACTCAAAAACGGATCAAATTGATTGTTTTTGAGGTGCATATCACAAATATTGATTCGTTCTGTTAAGTGAATCTTGTTTAATTCGTGCGGAACTCAAACATCGTTCTCTGTGCACTCCATGTGAAACGTGACGCTTTACTAACAGGTTCGATTTGCTTCTAAAGTAAGCATAATATGACAGCTATCAAAATGTCAAAAGAAAAAAAGCATAACATTAACAAAACCGAGGCAAAACCAATAACAAGGCAATCTACTTGTAACAACCGAAATTACCTTCTTGCCAACCAAATACATTTTCCAAAAATAAAATAAGATCTTAGGAGAGAGATGAATGGAAACCTTAGCCACTTAAAACGCGATCGAGAATAGCCAAAGAAGATATCAACTTTAAATTAAGAGGCATTGTAATGACGAGTAAAATACATCAGCTACGGGGGTCAGCAACCGAATGCGTAAACAGCAGAATTTTGTCTAATTTTCATTTTATTTCATTTATTTAAATTTATTTTTTACATTAAGGCTTACACAGTAGAAATTAGTATAGGTAAGTCTTAATAATTAATATATTCTGGGCAACTAAAAAGGTTCTAATTAGTAAATTTTAGTTAGAACGGTTTGGATTTCTTTTTTAGTTTAGTTTTAGTTAGTCTCAAGCCAGTTTTCGTTAGGTATATTTAGTAAGTAAGTTGTATTAACTTAGTCAATCGTAAGTCTTAATTACTTAGTTGGTAATTTGACGAAATAACATGAAAGGATGCTTCTACCTATTTCAGGTAAGTAAAAAACTAAGCACAATAAATAAAAATAAATTTATGTATGTTATGTAATCATAAAAATATATACATACACCATATACTTCTATTTATGTAATTATTAAGTGACTAAATGGTTCTTATTAATGTTAAATATCTATTACTTATTATTATATTTCATGTGACATTGACTCCAATAATATTTTGTACAGTTATTTGTATGAGATGGCACCGTAAGTTCAGTTTGTTTTATGGCTTTGTTGTGGTTCAAAACCTTTTTTTAACATGTACGTCTGACCAAGTAATGTTACTTCATTTCCTAATTAAACAATCCGTAGTGGGTATTAACCCTTGCGTCACGCCAATAACTTCCTTATAAAGAAAATTTTATGTAATACTCATTCTATTCGTTGCATTTTATGTTTCAGGTCGATTTTGTTTGGCAGTTCATGTTCAACAGTCGTGACGATCTAACGCCAAAACAACGTGTATTAAATATTTTACAATATATTACATTGATGTTCTCTACATGACCCAGCCATCTCAGTCGTTGGATTTTCACTCTTCTGGCTATGTCGATGTCGCTGTACAGCCAGTACAGTTCGTCGTTGTATCTCCTTCTCCACTCACCGTCTATGCCGGCGACCGAAAATCACCCGAAGAATTTTCCTCTCAAAGCAGCCATCCATTTTTGATAAAGTCCATGCCTCGGCACCATAGAGTAGGACTCAAATTATTAAGATCTTATACAGATCTCTTTTGTTGTTCGAGATAGGGCTTTGCTAGTCAATTGCTGAAGAATGAAGAATAACTCTTGCCAATCAGACAAGACACCAGCGCTGCTTCTTTGGGCTAAGAACTAAAACACCAAAGAAGCAGCGATAGGCAAGCAGCGCTGGTGTCGTTGTCTGACTAGATAGCGGATTCTATGCAGACAAAGTCCTTAACTACTTCAATGCTATATCTGTCGAGGGTGACGTTTCGTCTGAGACGTCCGTGTTCTTTCTGGTTGACAGCATATACATACTTGGTCTTGCCCTTGTTAACCGTTAAAACCATCTTCGCCGCTTCCCTCTCAATACTCATGAAAGCGCCACTGACATCAGGCTGCTTTCTTTTGATTATGTAATTGAACATACTTTTGAAAAATTGTGCTACTTTCATTGGCGCGTGAACTCTGCAATATTCTTTCAACAAGGATGTTAGATCGCCTTGTATAAATCCTTTTTTGATATCAAACATTGATGGAGCAGCATGTCCGGACATCGACTTGCAGGTAAAAAGAGCACAATTGATGTGTAGAAATAGTTCCACTACTGGGTATCGCCAGGCTGACACCTCTTAGTGTCTATCCTATTTCCACACCACCCAACCATCATTGCAGATACCAAGGAGAATCTGAAGTATTGGTTGTGGCATATTTTGTAGAAAGAACTTTAATGTACGTCCGTGAAAAATCGAATTTAACCAAGAGTTAAAGCCAAATGACCATCGTGCTTATCGAACTTTTGCTGTTTGGGCTGTATCTAAGAGCAGCTATTGTATTTAAAAAAAAATATTGGTATAGTTTACATACCGGAGTTGTCGTTTGACCGTAATGAAAGTTAATATTTTGTTATAAAACCTTTTTTTTAATAAGAGCATGGAGTCTACTATGACCGGCATTTGTTAAATGGCATTTAAGTCCAAAAATCTTGCTTATTTGAGGGATAGTCCTTTTTTATTTAAATTTTTAGCTCGCTGGAAGAACCTTCGGCCCATGAAAGCATGAAATTAGAACGTCTATGTATTTTTATTTTTTCATTATGTCTCCGTTAAGGAACCTACACCTATCAAGAAAAACAACTCCATGTCATCATATTGCATATTTCACAGTGGACTTGTGTACCTTGGATTGTGTGCTTTACCCACTGGGCGACGAACAAATTGCTTATTATCCGTCCTAAAAAAGGTTTATTGTTGTTTCATTGCTCCAAAACACGTTTCTCCACTGTTTGAATACGACTGTGTGTCATGTGGTATAGTTTGCCAAAGGCGACGCGCTTGGAACTTGAGGACAGTAATGAAATCGGCTTGTAGTTGTTTTTGTCACTCTACTACTGTTTTTGGAATGAGATATTACTTGGGCACACTTTAGTTTATCTGGCAAGGTTCCGGTAAATATGCTAAGGTTAAAAATGTGGGCAAGAGTGTCCACTACATTCAGTGCTATTTTTTTAAGGGTGAGATTGGAAATACCATCATCTCCACATGAACGTGAAAGCTTATAATGTTATAACATGCTATTAACTATTTATAACATTGTCGTTATCTAATTGAGACCTAGGGCAAATGTTGCAATAAGTAGAAGCACATATAATAAATCTATACAGATATCTAATTCATATGGGAAGTTTTGTCCTATGAAAATGAAATCGAACTAAAAAAAAGCTTTTTTAAAAAGCTGCAAGTTCTTACAAAGAGCAGAAAAATCAATTTATTTCTTTTCGCTTTTTGCTCTTGTCACTCACTCATGCAAAGTCGTTTATCATGCAAAAACAATACGTGAACGAAAGAAATAAATAAAAAAAACATACGTTGACGTTGCCCAGCATAACCGTTTTACTTGGGTTTATGTAAGTTAACACGAGACATGCGAATTTTTAAATGTCATATCGCAGACACGGGCATCCGTTCATCTTCCACCCAAGCTTTGCATTTTTCCACAATAACACAATGTCGATACACGACACCTCCATCTATTCCTCCTACATCCACTACTAGCTTTGCATTTTCCCATAATAACACAATGTCGATACACGACACTTCCATCTATTCCTCCTACATCCACGACTCCACCATACCAACGCGTGATTGCATTCCAAGTATCTCAAGTTCACCTAATGCTTTTTACACAAAAAGCTGACTCCCCACATTCCTTCACGTATGCGATGCTCCACACTAGGTTAAGTTAGGTGTAAAGATAATTGTTACTGTTTGAGCAAATATTTATATATTGTGTATTCAAATTTAATTATAAAAAACTTATATTGTCAACTCTTTGCTTTAATGGAAACGTAACTAAACACAAGTTTCAAATAAATGTTTAGCAACACATGCAATGTAAGCAACATTTTGTACAGATATACAAACAGTAACAAACTGAAAATAAAACCGAATTTTATAACGTCTTACAACACAGAACAGAAAACAAGTGGTTTTATTTCCTTACATTATCTTAAATATATTTTATAAAGTGAAAAAATCTTAACTAATAAAATCGAAGGACATTTTTCCAACCCAACCCAACACATTAACATACATTTTTTGGTCCATTCGAGCAGTGTAAAATAAATAAAATCAGCAACATTTGAATCAGATCTGTAAAAAAAAAAAAAAAGTTAATTAAATTCAAATTTAAAGACAATTTCAATTTTGAATACCATATCCGAGAGTGTAGAGTGTAGAGTGTCGAGGATTCAAGGATTCATCCCAGGAAGTCTTCAAACAGGAGTTCAAAATTTTTCATATTGCTGCCAATTTCCGCATCGTTTATCATAATACGCAGGTGAGTGCTGCAAATTTTCTTCTACTTCTTTATACCAAATTGATTTGCATATACATATACATATACTATATACAATGTCGTACGGAAAGCTCCAATTAAATATACTTGCTGCGATTAAACAAGATAGGGCAAATTTTAATAAAGCAGATAAAGTTAGGCTAGGAAAAATAAATTACCTGAAGATGCGTTTGGAAATGATGGAGAAGCAAATGACGACTGCGGAGCACTACCATCAGCAGATACTTGGTACAGGAAAGTTTGAAGCTGAGCTAAAAGTTGCGGATTTGGAGGCAGCATACGATAATATTCGCGAGGTCTATGCAGATTACAAAATGGAGGTACTGGATATAATCGATAAAGTAAAATCCGAGGAAGTGCCGAAAGTTAGCGGAACGCCATCGACCGCAACTGAAAACGGGGATGGCAGAACAACCGAACTCAGGTTGCCTGTTATCACCCTACCAACTTTCTCGGGTAGTTATGAGACGTGGAGATCATTTCACGATATGTTCGTTTCTCTAGTACATACCAACTCAACTCTGTCGGAAATCCAGAAGTTACACTATTTGAAGTGCAACGTTCGTGGTGAGGCCGAAAGGCTGCTGCAACACCTGGCCATTGACAAAGGCAATTACAACCGTGCTTGGGAAATCCTAACCGATCGTTATGACCACAAAAGGGTGTTAGTTAACACACAGTTAAAATTATTTTTCGGGCAAGTTACCATGAGCAGCGACTCAGCAGTCAACATTAAGAACATTTTAGATACCTCGCAGGAAATTATACACTCGTTAGACAATTTAGGGGTACCAGTGGGTTATTGGGATACCATTTTAATTTTTGTTATCCTGCAGAAGTTAACAAATACAAGCCAACAGCTGTGGGAAGAAAAATTAGGCAGCAACAAGGAATTGCCCAAAATAAAAGATTTTTTTGAATTTTTACAGTGTAGATTTCGAACGCTGGAAGCAGTTGAGCAGCAGTCTACAGTAAAGACTGGTACAAAACCAAAATCTACAACTCAAGTTCTTCACACCCGGCAGGTACAAAAACGGCAAATAAATTGCAAGGTTTGTCAAAAGGGACAACATGCATTGAGGGAGTGCAGGAAATTTTTGGAAATGGATGTAGGCCAACGAAAACAAACTGTTTTCAATATTAAAGTCTGTGAAAACTGTTTGGCCTACAGCCATTTTAAAAATAAATGTCCAAGTCCGAAATGTTGTTATTACTGCAAACAGCGCCACAATTCCTTACTACACCCAATACCACAAAATCAGTCAAACCAGACTAATAACAACCCATCTTTCAACCCAAATACCTCTCAATTTGTTCCACACAACCCAAATTTTTCTCAATTTCAACAGCAAGCTCAAAATAAATGGCCTACGACTCCAAGCAATTACTGCATTCAAACCAACACACAACCAAACGATCCGAGGGAACCTGGCAATTTGAATCAAACTCAGGAACAGCCACAAATGGAAATCCAAGGGCCATCAACTAGCTACAACTATCGAGTCCATCATATGCACACCAACTCGCAAGTCTTCCTGTCAACAGCTTTGGTTAAAGTGAAGGCAGCTGATGGAAACTTAATCACACTCAGAGCCCTCATAGACACTGGTTCCGAAGCTTCCTTCATAACAGAAGCAGCTGTACAACGCCTGAATCTGAAGACGAGATGGACACTTAGCCAAATTAGTGGGTTGGGGGAGGTCAGCAGTGTAGAAACAAACAAAATAGTCGATCTAAATTTCGCGTCCCTAGTATCGAAGTTTACAGGTCGAGTGCAAGCTCTTGTACTAAAGACACTGACTGGGCTCCTTCCGGCCCAATATACTAATAAAGAAAAGTGGTCTTACCTCAATGGATTGCAGTTGGCAGATCCGACTTTTAACGTTCCAGCGAAGGTTGACATATTGCTGGGTAGTGACATCTATGCAGATATAGTCATCGGGGAAGTCGTGAGGAGTAGTAAGTGCCCAGGTCCAATAGCACAACGGACGCAGTTGGGATGGATCTTATTAGGTAAGGTCCCGTCATCCAAATCACAGGTAATCCGTGCGTTCTTGAACCAAACCGACCTCAACACAACGATGAAGAAGTTTTGGGAGATTGAGGAAGAACCCTGTGGAACCTATAAAACAGAAGAAGATGAAAGTTGTGAAGAACATTTTAAACAGCATACAAAACGTTTACCTGATGGCCGTTACCAAGTTCGTCTGCCTTTTAAGGGTGGAAAGTATCCAAGCATGGGCCCAACACGAGAAGGTGCGGTCAGGCGTTTCTTGCAGTTGGAGAGGCGACTGCAAAGCAACACAACTCAACACAATGAATATGCCAAATGCATGGCTGAGTACCTCGAGCTGGGACACATGTCTCCAATTGATGAGTCCAATGAGGTGCTTAGATCACCATTTCATTTTTTTATTCCCCATCACGCCGTCGTAAAGGAATCCAGTACCACTACAAGGTTGCGGGTGGTGTTTGACGCAACCTTTAAACCAATTTTTGGCTCTTCCTTGAACGACAAGTTGATGGTGGGACCTAAAATACAAACCAATGTAATCGACATTTTATTAAGATGGAGAAAATATAGGTTTACCTTCACTGGTGATGTAGAGAAAATGTACCGTCAAATCCGTGTCAACACAGCAGATGCAAATTACCAACTGATTGTATGGAGAGAAAATCCCAGCCAAGATTTACGGATTTATCGACTGAATACGGTAACTTTTGGTACGGCATCAGCCCCATATCTTGCAATCAGGGTCCTTTTGCAGCTATCACAGGACGAAGCATATAAATATCCTACGGCTACTACTGTCATCAGTGAAGAAACCTATGTTGACGATGTTATCAGTGGAGCTGATACTATTGCTGAAGCTCAACACAAACTCCATGAAGTAAGAAACCTTTTACAAACTGGTGGTTTCCAACTACGCAAGCAAGTCAGCAACTCTGTAGAGGTTTTGCAAAATATTCCAGCAGATCAGCGAGCAGTAGACTTCTCATTACCGTTTGTTGAAACAAGTGAAGTAAAGACGCTTGGCATCAAGTGGATGCCCATTCCGGATGTGTTCTCTTTCCAAGTCGTACAGGTGAAGGAAGTCGAAGTTACAAAACGATCCATCTTATCCTCAATAGCTAAGCTCTATGACCCAATGGGCTGGGTCTCACCCTGCACAATCAAAGCAAAAATAATTATGCAGCAGCTTTGGGGTAGAGGATTAGATTGGGATAAGCCGATTCCACCTGAACTGGAAAAGGAATGGGTAGCGTTTCGGAACGAGTTATCAGCACTTGAAGGAGTCCAGATTCGCCGTTGGATCAACACTGACAAAAATATCAAGAAGATTGAGGTCCATGGGTTTAGTGACGCGTCGGAAAAAGCATACGCGGCAGCCGTTTACCTACGTGTACTGGATGGAAACGACAAAACACACATGCATCTGGTAATTTCAAAAACGAAAGTGGCTCCCTTAAAGACAATCACACTACCTAGGTTGGAGCTATGCGGAGCGGTACTGATGGCTAAACTTCTTCATGAAACGGCAAAAATCTTGAAGTTAGAAGCAGCCGATGTCTATGCTTGGACCGACTCAGTCATCACTTTATGCTGGATAAGAGCTGTTCCGTCAAAATGGAAGACCTTCATTGCGAATCGTGTTTCTAAGATCCAGAAATTAACCAGCAATACCATATGGAAACACATTCCATCGGAGCAAAATCCAGCAGATATAGCATCGCGCGGAGCCTTTCCCTCGGTGATCATCGACAACAAATTATGGTGGGAAGGGCCAGATTTTCTGCGGCATCACTGGGATGCAATCCACCCTGTGCAACCATCTTGCTTGATTACTTCTCAAGAAGCCCGTTCTTTGACCGTCCATCACTGTCTAGAAAACAAAAACAACATATTCATTAATGAAATTCTAGCAACATTTTCTACACTTCAACGGTCATTGCGAGTAATTGCCTATTGCTTACGTTTTCGACACAGAAGCAAACACCCGGAACAGTACTCAGGTATTTTAACACCACTGGAGCTGGAAAAGACGCTGACAAGAGTCATATACTTAGTGCAAAGGGAAATGTTTTCTGAAGAAGAAGAAAATGACAAAACCAAGGGATACACGTCACTCAATCCGTTTCGAGATGCGGAAGGAATCCTACGAGTTGGTGGGAGACTTTTCAACTCGACCCTACCCTTTCATAAAAAGCACCCCATTCTTCTTAAAAACCACATATTAACAAGACACATTATAGCCGATGCCCACGAAAAAACACTTCACGGCGGTAATCAAAAAATGATTGCCTACATTCGCCAACGGTTTTGGATTTTTAATCTGAAAAGTGCAGTCAAAAAGCACATCCACGATTGCAACATTTGTTATAAATTCAGAGCCAAACCGTTGGCGCAATTAATGGGCAATCTCCCTAAAGCAAGGACAATGGTTTCGAAACCATTCACTTTTACCGGAGTGGACTATGCTGGACCCATTGATGTAAAAACGTGGAGAGGACGCAACGCAAAGACATTAAAGGGCTACTTCGCGATATTTGTGTGCATGGCAACAAAAGCCATACACGTCGAACTGGTCAGCGATATGACGACTCAAGCCTTTCTGGCAGCTTTCAGAAGATTGGTTGCTCGGAGGGGAATTTGTAAAGAACTGTACAGCGATTGTGGTAGAAACTTCGTAGGAAGCAGCAATGAGTTACAACGTCAACTCAAAAAAGCGAAGTTGGATTGGAGAAATGTGGCAGATGTGTTGGTCAACGAAGGCACTAAGTGGAATTTTATTCCCCCGGCTTCTCCGCACTTTGGAGGTCTATGGGAAGCGGGGGTGAAGTCTGTGAAATTCCACCTCAAGCGCGTAGCTGGAAACCAGGTTCTGACCTTTGAAGAACTCACCACGCTTCTCGCACAGGTAGAAGCGTGTCTGAACTCTAGACCACTATGTCCACAGTCAGACGATATTGATGACCTCAACACTTTGACACCTGGCCACTTCCTCGTGGGAGAACCACTAATCGCACCGCCCCAACCTGAGTACGAGTTAGAGAAAATTTCCCACCTAGAGCGCTGGAAGAGAGTACAGACCCTGGCACAATCTTTCTGGAAGCAGTGGAGTAACGAGTACCTCGCCCGACTTCAACAACGACCGAAATGGGTTCGAGAAACAAACACAAAAATAAAGGAAGGCGACCTAGTACTAATCAAAGATGAACGGCTGCCTCCATTGAAATGGAGTCTAGGACGAATTCTTAAACTACACCCGGGATCCGATGATTTGGTACGAGTGGTAACGCTAAAAACCGAAACAACACAAATAAAACGACCCATATCAAAAATATGTCCACTACCGTGCAATTCCTTTAGTACAGGATTGCAATAAACACGACGGGTAAAAGAAAACATTTAAAAAAGAGTATTAAATCCTGTCATAAATACATATTAATAAATCAACACACATATAATTAAGTCTTAATCTAGAAAGGAATCGATTGTGCTGCCAAATGGCCCCTCCTCGACCGTACTCATACCATCGGCACTGCAGGAGCTCGAGGAGGCAATCGTTCCGGAAGGATTCAGTAAGTGAATCAACAACACAAGCCTTAACTTAAGCTTAAAATAAATCCAACACATATTCATTCAAAAAAAAAACATTCATACCAACACTCCACATATGAACTCAACATAAACCAACACTCAAATTACAATAAAATTCTTAAAATCGTAAAAGACATCCAACTCATAATCAATAAATTCACTTATATTTTTTAAATTGATTTAATTTAGCTTACAAAACAAAACATATGCATTTTAAATCAATTCACTGCGTCAAGGAACAAGACGCAGCAACAATGTTCAAGACACAAAGCATACAGTCCACAAGTCTGCAACACAATGTTTCTTTCACATCCCCCAGAAAACCATTCACAAAATTCAAATCCACCAAATCATACAATAGACTAAATTTTCACACACAGCAAAACTTAAAACCTAATTCAAAACTTTATTTCCCTAAATATAAACAATAGTCAAACAAAAATAAATCACCCGAAACAAAATAAAAACAATCCATTTACAATCCACACCCATACATACACAAAACTACACAAGAAAACAAAAATTTGGAACAATAATATTAGAATTTAATGATAAAAGCACAATGAAATCAATAACAAATCAATCAATAATAATAAATTTACTCACCTGAATTCCTCGCCAATCCACATAAATCCGCCAATGATGCACATTAAATAAAAAAGAAACATTTTTTCCAAAACAAAACAAGGAAATACCTAGTCGATGGATGTCATACAATATTTAAAACTTCACTTATATGTATATGTATATTCACTCCCACTCACACTCTATCGCTCCAGCGATCGCGAAAACAATTAAAAACTATTAAATTACGCGAAATAACCCGAAATAACCCGAAAAAGGGATACAAATTGGAAAAAAAAAACACTCACCTAATAAATATACAAAATAAAACACCGACAAAAAAAAAACCAAAACTGCGAAGTACAAAAAAAACCAAAACAAGTACAAAAAAAACAACACCGAAGTGCAACACCAAGAATTAAAAATGTCAACTGAACGCTAATTACTACATGCATCGTAACACAATTTCCGAAAGGGACGCAAATATGCACCGCGACACATTTATCATCATGAGTACAAACGGCACAGCTGATATATGCCATGCAATTTGCAAATATTATGCATACCATTTCTTTTATTGTTGTCACACTTTTACATATATTTTGTATTCATTTCACTAATCACATTTGTCTTTACATGTCGTGAGATGACACTATATACTTAAGAGAATACATATCAGGGTCGGTAATGAGGCATCAATTTCAAGGCGAACATCTTGTGAAGATCGTAAAGAAGAAATCCGGCACATTAAGGTCAACCCACAAAATCAAAAGTGAAGACGAAAATTATTTATATATATGTATCATCGTGAACATTGTTCACCGTGGGGGGAGAATGTTTGAGCAAATATTTATATATTGTGTATTCAAATTTAATTATAAAAAACTTATATTGTCAACTCTTTGCTTTAATGGAAACGTAACTAAACACAAGTTTCAAATAAATGTTTAGCAACACATGCAATGTAAGCAACATTTTGTACAGATATACAAACAGTAACAAACTGAAAATAAAACCGAATTTTATAACGTCTTACAACACAGAACAGAAAACAAGTGGTTTTATTTCCTTACATTATCTTAAATATATTTTATAAAGTGAAAAAATCTTAACTAATAAAATCGAAGGACATTTTTCCAACCCAACCCAACACATTAACATACAGTTACTTTTAAGAAGTTCAGTTTGTAATAATTTCTCGAATAAAGAGGTTCAACCTCCTTAAAATAAAAAATTATTTTTTTAAACATTTATGTTTTAAATGTTTTAACTGGCGCCCGAGCAGGGACCACAGTCTAATAGTCGCATACGCCCTTAAGTAGTGCCGCGCAATAACCACTTAGTCGTGTACCGTAGTAAAGTAACGCGAACCGCATAAAACCCTTAAGTAGTGTCGCGGAAGTGGAAGCTGTGGTCCCACCTACCCTCGCGTGTGTAGTGAAAGTGTTTAATCAATCACCAGGGCCCCTTAGTAGCCGGCAGCAGCTGAGAACTAGTTTGGCGGAAGAAAAGGAAACGATAGAAATCGTTAGCCGCACTCACACGAAGACAGGACCGAATGGATTTCCTGCGTTTAGTAATGTAAGTTAGAATAAGTTTATACCAAAAGTGAAAACAGAAAAGAGAAATCATATTTAAACATATACTATAAAAATCTATTAAATCTTAAGTAAAATTCCCCACTGAGTGAAAAGAAAATTGGGAAAAAAGCAAATTTTGTGAGAGAATTTTTATTGTAATATTAGTGAAAAAAAAATTTTTCGTATAAGTTTATATGTACTTAATTGAAATTTTAAATTAGATTTAAGACTATCCAACTTGTCGTTAACTTGTCCTTTTTCTTAACATTTCAAACTTTTGTCACTCTTTGCTTTGCGTTAATAATTTGAAAAATTTTAATGAAATTAATATGCCTACTACAAGATCAGTAACTACCAGCAAAACTGATTCTATCACTCAAGGTTTACAAGCCGAAGTTATTCCTATTACCTCTATTACTCCCCCAACTTCTGTACCGAGCACATCGCGCGAAATGACAAATGAATCAGGTCACAATAACTCTTTCCAATCTACTTCTTCTAGAGCCGAAAGGCAAAATCTAGAACCTGGCACAACTCAAGAGTTTGAATCACTGATCACAAGTATCGTGAATCGGGTATTGGAAAAACAAATACCCAACATTATTCAGAGAACTCTAAATCCAAACGCTGACCAATTCGCTGGTGAAGACCAGATTATCCAACCAGAATACAGAGAAAACCTATCAGACCTAGACAGAATACCAGAAGTGGTCAGGTGCCTAAGAGAATTCTCTGGCAATCGAAGTGAATTCATCTCATGGAAACGAAGCGTAGATAGGATTTTCGAAGCTTACGGACCCATTCGGGGTACACCGAAATATTTCGGTATCCTGAATGTCATACGCAATAAAATTGTTGGCGAAGCTGACGTAGCTTTAGAGTCATACAACACTCCATTAAATTGGGATTGTATCTCTAGATGCCTGGTCATGCATTATGCGGACAAGAGGGACTTAGGTACCCTCGTGTACCAACTTATGTCCCTCGTTCAAGGTAACAACTCAGTAGAGGAGTTTTACCAAATTGTATATGGACACTTGTCTCTCATTCTAAACAAGATTGGTTGCCTTGATATCGGCAGCGAATCCATGAGACTTTTTAAGCAATCGTATCGAGACAAAGCCCTCGATACATTTATTAGAGGTCTAAAGGGTGACCTTTCTAGGCTTCTCGCTATACGCAAACCCGACGACCTACCACAAGCCCTGCACCTCTGTCTCAAACTTGAGAATCAGAATTTCAGAACTCAGCACGCCAATCAAAACGCGAACAAGAAACCCTATAACTCCAACCATGCCTCACCTAGATCTCATACCAATAACTTCCCATCACCGCAGACTGGGAAAATTGCATATCCACAGCAAAACTCTAGCTCACAAGGAGCAATTCCACGAGCCCAAAACCAACAGTATATGCCCCAAGTAAAGGCTCAACATTATAACAATAATCAACAAGCCTCCAAATCACAGCACAATACTCGACCAGTGCAAACGCACGCGCAACCTCAGCAGCAAACACGGGTAAAACAAGAACCATTCGGACAAAGCGCACAAATGCGAACAACACAACATTTTAAGCAATCCCAACAAACTCATAGACCCGCTCCCAATTATAACATAGAACCTGAACAGGAAGAGTACGACAAAGCTTTTGAAGTCGAGGACACAAACAATGACGAAAACCTTGACAATTATGTACAATACGAGGAACGTACAGATTACCAGATTACAGATTAAAGGACCCAAATGACTTTACAGATGTTAATTTTTTAGACTAAGGAATTCTTCGTTACCTTATTTTATGGGAAAAACGAAGAACGGACAATTTATAATAATACTGATAGACACAGGCTCCACAAATAACTATATTCAACCTTCCCTTGTTAACAATCCATCCCCGAACGAAAAGTGTTTTTACGCAAATTCCATTGGAGGCAACGTTAAAATCACTCACTACATAGAAACCAATCTGTTCGGACTGAAAGATCCAAAGATCAAATTTTTCCTTTTACCAACGCTTAAATCTTTTCATGCGATATTGGGCAACGACAGTCTCAAGGAACTGTCCGCAATAATCCACACAAAGCACGATTACATGGAACTTAAGAATGGCCTTAAGATAAAAATCAAACAACAACCTTCACAATCGGTAAATAATTTAAACTTGCGCACTGACCATATGACTTCTGATCAAAAGGACGCCTTAAACGAACTCGTAAGTAACGTACCTAATCTTTTCTCCGAACCCAATGGGAAGCTTACCTATATAACCAACGTTAAGGGAGAAATAAGGACATCCTGTGAAACTCATGTCTTCTATAGAAACTACCCATACCCCATGTCTTTAAAAGACGAAGTTGAAAAACAAATAAATCAACTTCTGGATGACGGCATTATAAGGAAGTCAAAATCCCCATATAATGCACCTGTATGGATTGTATCAAAAAAACCTGATGCATCCGGAGAAAAGAAATACAGGCTAGTAATAGATTACAGGAAATTGAACGCTGTAACTATTGCCGACCGTTATCCGATTCCGGAAATAAACGGAGTTCTCTCGCAACTGGGGCAAAACAAGTGGTTTACCGTACTCGATCTTAAAAGTGGTTTTCACCAAATTCCACTTAAACAATCTGATATCGAAAAAACAGCGTTTTCCATAAACCATGGAAAATATGAGTTCACCCGCCTCCCATTCGGACTAAAGAACGCGCCCTCGATATTCCAGCGTGCAATGGATGACATCCTGCGAGAGCATATCGGTAAGACCTGCTTTATTTACATCGACGATATTGTGATATTCAGCAAAGACGAACAAACCCATCTTGAGAACATTAAACAAATTTTCAAAACATTAGAGAGAGCTAATGTTAAAATTCAACTCGACAAGTGCGAATTTTTTAAGAACGAAGTGGAATTTCTTGGCTTCATAATCTCAGAAGATGGAATTAAAACCAACCCAGCTAAGGTAAAAGCTATTTCAGATTTTCCTTGCCCGAAGACTTTGAGAGACCTTCGGTCTTTCCTTGGCCTTTCCGGCTATTATAGACGCTTCATAAGAGACTACGCCAAGGTGGCTAAGCCGCTTACATCACTCCTTAGAGGAGAAAAAGGCCGTATGTCTAAACATACTTCAAGCAAAACCCTCATTAAACTAGACTCTGAAGCAATGGAATCATTTAGAAAATTAAAAAACACTTTAGTGTCAGAAGACACCCTTCTGAAATATCCCGATTTCTCTAAAGAATTCCAGCTTACCACTGATGCCTCGAACTTCGCGATTGGCGCTGTCCTCGAACAAGACCAAAAGCCAATCACATTTATATCCAGAACCCTCAGCAAAACTGAGGAAAACTATGCGACCAATGAAAAGGAAATGTTGGCCATAGTCTGGGCATTAGGATCCCTAAGAAACTACCTATACGGTCCATCTAAGGTGAAAATAATTACAGATCACCAACCCTTAACATTTGCTTTAAGCAACAAAAATAATAATAGCAAGATGAAGCGCTGGAAGGCTTTCCTCGAGGAATACAATTACGAAATACTATATAAACCTGGAAAAACGAATGTCGTCGCTGATGCCCTCTCTCGTGCTCCGAATCCACCCGATGTTAACGCACTAACATCTACACAGCATAGCGCTGAAAGTTCTGCACAAGAACTTATTCCTTGCGTAGAAGCCCCTATAAACGCATTTAAGACGCAAATAATCCTTTCTGTAGGTCCACAAAATAGCTATCAGTTAGAAAACCCTTTCCCAAAATATATTAGACATACATTCATTCAACCAACATACACTAAAGAGAATATTATATCTATATTCAGAAGATACCTTAACCCATTCGTCATAAACGGTTTGATGACTACCGAACAGACTATGGGACATGTTCAGGAAATATATAGTTTATACTTTAAAAAATATAAAGTTCGATTTACCCGAACCAAGGTCGACGATCTAAAAAAGGAGGAGGACCAGGAGGAAGAGATTCTAAAAACCCACAATCGCGCACACCGAAATTCACTTGAAAATAAAACCCAATTACTGGAACGTTTCTATTTCCCTAAAATGGCTGCAAAAATAAAGACCCTCATAAAGCAATGTGCAATATGCAAACAAAGCAAGTACGATAGGCATCCGAATAAACCGCTACTACAAGAAACTCCTATTCCCCAATTCCCAGGACAGATACTTCATCTAGATATATACATAACAGAAAACAATCTTGTACTCACAGCAATAGATAAGTTTTCGAAATACGCCCAAGCCAAAATTCTCCAATCCAGAGCAGCGGAAGACATCAGACAACCGCTTAGAGACTTACTATTTTCTTTCGGGCTTCCCGAAATGATAGTAATAGACAACGAGAAATCCTTAAACTCTGAATCAATAAAATTGATGGTACAAGATCAATTAGGTATCCAAATTTACCAAACCCCACCTTACAATAGTTCCGCGAACGGACAGGTAGAAAGATTACATTCAACCCTTTCGGAAATTATGCGCTGTCTCAAGACAGATCGCATCCATAGAAATTTTCAGGAGTTACTCGAGCGTAGCATTTACGAATATAACTGTTCCATACATTCCTCCACGGAAAGAAAACCCATAGAAGTATTCTTCGGTAGAAACGTCAGTTCTGACCCCACTCAGTTTGAAAAATTTAGGAAAGAAAACATACAAAAACTTAGAGACAAACAACAGACAGACTTACAAAACCATAACAAAAAACGTCAACCCATTAAAACTTATTCTCCCGGAGAAGAAATTTATGTTAAGATAAATAAGCGTCTCGGTTCAAAACTCACCCCAAGATATAAAAAAGAAATAGTTAAAGAGGATAGGAACACACAAATACTAACCCAATCAAATAAAGTCGTACACAAAAGCAATATAAAAAATCTAAATTCATCCTAATAGATTAACCACAGCCATGGCCGCATTCGGCGAGGTACAAATCTTGGATTATAGCCAATCACAAGCAATAGCAATAAAAACAGGAACCGCAAGGCTTCAGACCGGCACGTTCAAATTGATTCACGAAATAGACCGAAATATCTACGAAAAGTTGATTGAAGAAATATCTACGTGTATCGGTAATAGGATCAATAGAAATTACCCGACCTACCACTTCCTTTCCCAAGAACTCTACCAAATCCAAAATCTCCTATATAGAATTAAACCCGCTAGATCAAAACGCTCGCTAAACTTCATAGGAAGCGCATGGAAATGGATAGCAGGAAATCCTGACCATGACGACTTTCGCATTCTCAAAAAAAAGGTTAATAATATTGTTGAAAATAATAACAAGCAAACAGTGATAAATAAAGTTTCAATCGAAAGAATAAATAAGCTAAGTAATATTACTAACGAAATTCTAAATAAATTAAAAAATAACAAACTTTTTGAAATAGACCTTGTTAATGTTATCCAATACAAAATGAAACTATTAAAAGAAGAATTATTAAATGTAGAATATGCCACACATTGGGCGAAAAACAAGATAGTAAACTCATTTTTGTTTTCTAAAGTTGAATTAAATTTAATTAAAAATATTTCAGACAAAGGGGAATTCCCATATGATTCAATAAATGAAATTATAGAATTTGCAGATGTAAAAATTGTAACAAACAATACAATGATTATCTATATTGTCAGCCTACCCACTATCAGTTCAGAGCAATGTGAAGCAATCCTTATGAAAGCTGTCAAAACAAGAACATATGTCAATAAAATCAGTTATGAGAATATATTAAAGTGTCAAAATAAGATATACGGAATTAAGTTAGCCTGTAAGAATTTTAACAGTTTATCTATATGTAGCAACAATAATGTAATAGATTTAAGTGGAACATCGTGCATACCCAATCTCTTCAAAAGCATCGCTCCAAATTGCACCAGAATCAATTCCCAACACATACCCACCATTGAAGAAATACTTCCCGGAATCCTGCTCTTAAATAATTTCAACGGAACAATTTTCGCGAATAATGACCTACTCAATCTCATCGGCACATTCTTGATAAAAATACAAAATTCTTCAGTTATCATAGAGAACACAACATACCTATCCAGTTTTGAAGGCCGCTACAAACCACTTCCTGCACTCATACAACCTCAATCTGCTACAAATTCGTTCAAAGAGATCCTTACTCTCGAAATGCTAAAAGAACTTCACCTAAATAATACAGAGAACATCAACGTTATGGAAACAAAGACCAAAATAAATACGATCACCAACTTTGGATCGATAGCAACAATATCAATACTTATCCTGCTTATCCTAGCAAAAACTATTTGCATTAAGAAGATACCAGAAGTTAAAATTACAAACGAGTTCCAAGAAATCTCAGTAACGCCGCATTCAATCCCTAAATCTACCACTAATCAAGACAATGAAATGAAACCATTCTTCTGAATTTGGGTCAAACGAGGACGTTTGATATTAAGAAAGGAGGAGTTAACACGAGACATGCGAATTTTTAAATGTCATATCGCAGACACGGGCATCCGTTCATCTTCCACCCAAGCTTTGCATTTTTCCACAATAACACAATGTCGATACACGACACCTCCATCTATTCCTCCTACATCCACTACTAGCTTTGCATTTTCCCATAATAACACAATGTCGATACACGACACTTCCATCTATTCCTCCTACATCCACGACTCCACCATACCAACGCGTGATTGCATTCCAAGTATCTCAAGTTCACCTAATGCTTTTTACACAAAAAGCTGACTCCCCACATTCCTTCACGTATGCGATGCTCCACACTAGGTTAAGTTAGGTGTAAAGATAATTGTTACTTTTAAGAAGTTCAGTTTGTAATAATTTCTCGAATAAAGAGGTTCAACCTCCTTAAAATAAAAAATTATTTTTTTAAACATTTATGTTTTAAATGTTTTAACTTGTACGTGTGCTTGTTATTTTGTTTGTAACTTGTTATGCAATGTAAATTAAATGGGGGTAGGAATATAATTTTGAAGATCATGAGATCGATGGTCCGTGATGTGGACGTGCTGGAGGGGGTGGGTATGACGTTGCACCAAACTATAAAAGTGGTTGATATTTGAAGCACGAGGTGTTAAGGGCTAATACATGTTATGGGGTTGAAGATATACGTATGTACATGAGCACTAGACCAATTTCCCGATTTTAATTTTGTGCTCAGGACATTAAGTACCTACAAAATTTGATAAATTTCCAAGCATTGAGCAACATCGAACTTATTCGGAAAATGTATGTATATGTTATTTACGAGTACATATTTGCTCCCTTTTCTTTCAAGTTATGTAAAAGGGAGTTTTTAAGACTGTACGCAAAATATTTGTATGTAAAGATCGAAAATCTTCAATTCCGAGATTCGGGGACAACGCAGTAATGTACGGCCGAATATATGGGAGTTCGAACAAGTGGAATGGGATCTCAACCAACTTGGAGTGCAGCACCGCTGGAAATAGCTGGCGAAAGATTGCACCAGGTGGAAAGGCTTGTTGGTTGAGGTCCTGGTCCACCCCGGACTGTAACGCCACCTAAGTAAGTAAGGAAAATATTGGAAATATTTTTCCGACAGCCATGAATGAGCCATATTTTGACTAGCAAAATCAATGATCCTTGGAGTAGAGAGAGTAGAGAATCCAATTTGTTAAACCAGACTGAAGTAGCACCGGTTGCCGAAGCTTATTCTGGTGGTAATCTTCGACAAGGTGTCATTTGTTCAGTTTGCATTAACCCAGAGGAAGAGGAACTCCTCTAAAACAATGAGTGTTTACAGTGACAAATTGTACGATTTGGTAGACGACGGGATTATCTTATATAATCCTTCATTTTTATTATAAAATGGATATTTTTATCATTCCGCACAAGAGCTGGTTTTCCATTTAAAAGATCGAAAAGGCGATCTATTTTTTAAATAAATTCAGCTGTCGGTTTCGCAAATTTCGCTATATGGCCTGGGAGTTCGTTCAGTTTTATTAAAGCTTCAATTCCATAGGATACAGATCTGCTTAGAACCTGTGCAGCCAGCTTCACGTTCATCTTTTGAAATTCAGTAGGGTCAATATGTGCCGCTGTCAGTCTTGGGCATATTTGGGTAGTATTATTTTTTTCTGTGTTATAAAGGTATTCAATTACCTTCCAACTAACAATTCCATCAAAAGTGGTCAAATTGTATTGTATGTATTGTTTCGAATACTTTTCAAAAGATGCGGGATATCATACATTCCATATATGGATTTGTTTTTGTAAATAAAGCTTAGGGTTTATTCATTTATACTAAGCTTTCGATATAAACTACGACTAGTGGGTCCTTGATCAAAGCAAATAGCTCTTACATTTAATTTCAACTCTGCGCATATATCAAGGCACTTATATACCTCAAATTCAAGTTCTTTGGTGGGTATATTGTTCGGAGAGACGACGTGATATAAAACTTGCTTAAAATTTCCACATATGCTCGGAATCATAAAGACGCATGCAGACTTAGCGTATGAATTATATCTTTGATTTCTTCCGTAATCAACAAAACCTTCAATTTCATCTTTAAATTTATTGTAGGTTAGATCTGTCTGAAGGCTCATCTCGTCAAATATAACCACAACTTTTTCTTTTAATCTACCTGTGCAATGAAGATGGATGCGGCAAGTGTATCTCAAGTTGATCCCGCAAAAAGTTGTATCCGGCAACTGAACGAAAAAAGATGCACTGCGAAATCCATTTCTCCTCTTCGGTGTATTTATTTTTACCCTGTGATAAGATGAGCTTCGAAAATGTCATAGCATTTTGATGAATACCAAGCAATGAATCGATTTTCCCCTTGAAAGTTTTGCTTTTCACGCGCTTGTAGCCTTTTCTTGTCGTCTTTTAAACGACGAATTTTATTTAATAAATTTGGTTTCGATTTTCTTTAATAGTTATTCTCAAGACATTGTTCAATTTCTTGAGCTTTTCAATTCTCCTAATGTAAAAAGATTGTCTTTTTACATGAGCCTCACAATTGGCGCAAGCAAATTCAATGTGAATTTTGTCCTTAATAAATTTTTAGAAGCCAAATTTAGTTCCCCTATTGTAGGTTCACTCGAATTCAGTTTTAAATCTTTATAATTTTCATAAGTAATCTTAGCTTTGACTGGATCAAAGCAAACAGAACCGTCTTCAGTGTTCGGAACACTCTCGCTTCGTTTTAAAAAGAGAGAGGGATAAGCGTTTGTTTTTAAATATTTTTTTCCCAAAAAGGCATTTTCAAAATGTTTGCTACAAATGTAAGGTTTTTTAAGGCATTTTATAATTTTTAATTTATTTTAATTTATAATAGTGCCTTTTTTAGGGAAACGAAATAATTTCATATACGAAAACTCATTTTCGATAGCACAGCAATGTGCTATTGCGCACTTTGTTCTCCTCCAGGACATTTTTATTGTTGTTCAGATATAGATGTGTTTACCTACTTTTCAGCTTTTAGAAATATGTAAATATGTAGGTAGTTTGTGATTAACCTTAAAATCTTATTAGTTATAATAGGAGCAAAACAGCTCAAATTGTATTACGAAAATCAATACATATATACCTACATAATATGCATATATATATACATATATATAAATATATGTAATGTAATACCTGCACCTAAACGCTAGTTGTTTTATATAAAAATTTAGTGGATATATGTACATATATATATCAAGTAATGCATATATGGATAAAATATATTGAAATAAAAATAGATACCTATTTTATAGATTAACCTGTTCACTTTAATTATCACTTCAATTCAATTCAATTACTTATTATTTACATGCACTGCATATTAAAAACACGAATAATATTTTGCTCGTCAAGCTTCAATTACAAAATGTAAATAAATATTCGACTTTTCCCGCCTTTGAATTGTTCTTTCTTACATACACACACATACATACACACCCGCTCAAACGAATTCATAAAAAGTTACATAATTTCCTATTGCAGTCGAATGAAAACAAACAGGCAAATCTTCATACCCCGTCCCGTAAACCCCTTGCACTTGTTTTTCATATTCCTTTTGCCACTGCCCTCAACTTTTGGTGAGAGAAAAAAAAATTCTCAGTAAACAGAGCGAAAATAAAAAAGCTTTACATTATTCCGAAAGCTCGTCGACACTCGTCCAGCCGACAAAAAGTGAACCATTTTTTTCTACTGGGATGAGACATCTGTATAGATTTATTATCTGTGGTAGAAGACTCCAAATTGGACATCACGCCAACAGTCTAAGAAAAAAATCATTAAAGATATTTGATTCTGCTTTAGGATCATCGATAGCCACACCGTTATTACACAATATCATTGATTTATTTATTTTTGGAGAGTCTGCCACTCCTTTTGATGTTACCAAGTACACTTTTTACTTTAGAATGGTAGAATCTTTCCCGAGCATCTAACATCCTTATTAACTTGTTTGCACATAGCTTTATATCTAAACAAAAAAAGACCGTTCTCTTCCTCTTGCTTTCGCATGTGATGGTCTGCGCATAATGGTTTTAACTCTCGTTTCTTATCCAAATTGTTTACCAAATCCTGTCCGATTACTTAAAGCCATAAATTGCCTTTTTGAGTAAACAAACTTTATCTCCTTTGAACGTAATATATTCATCAGTGCCGAAGTTATTTTTATCTAACTTCCCATTTTGTTTATAACCATGCTTTTAAGTTTTGTAAATTTGTCTCTAACTTCATAGTTTTTGTTTAAAAAATATTTTTCACATAAAGTTGTACGGCCATGATATTTCAAATTACGACCGAAAGTAGGGTTGAGGGTAAACCGATGAACATACGGGTGGTACAGTCGAAGATTTGAACGGATGGAAAGCTATTGGTAATCTCGATAGGGGTGATGAAAATAGCGAAAGAACAAGGTTAGACCGAAAACATTTCGTCCGTGTTCGAGGATGTTAGTAGACCGTGTAATATTAGCCTCACGTATGCGTTAAATATCTAGAAAGGTCTTAGGGGTAAAGTATTTATTTGGTCAGGTGTTCGGTTTCTACAATACAAGTGCCATTCATGGATAAGGGGTGCGTGCCTTAATTTTATTTTAACTACAGCAGAAACATTATGTTTTGGAAGCATTAAATTATATGCTGTTAGTATCGAAATTTAATGAATTTAACATACACTACCCTTCCCGTTCTACAGCCGAAGAGCAAGGGCGGGCCCACGGAAGCCCATGAACGAATGTGAAAAGCAGAGAGTACTAACGTCAGTAAAGGCATGTATTGTTTAATTTTCTGACTTAACTATTTTTTATTAAAAGACGTCTTTATTGAAGCTTATTAATAGTCTTGACATTCTTGACATGCGACAGTGTCGTTACCTCATGCGATCGTGTCGCAAGCTTAACTTTTGCATTCCCACGAGTGGTATCCGATAACCAGACGGTGGGAATGTGCCATTCGCCTGTGCGTGGCATCTGATTACCAGACGGTGTGGAAATTCTGGTTCTGTGGATGACACGAGGTTATTTGCTATTGTCATCGAAATTAACTTAACCTGTGTAGGCATAATCGCATTACACCTCCCTTTTTCGGAAGAATGAATTTATCATTATAACATTTATTCTTAGTTAACATGTTTAATAATTAGGTTTTTTTTTACATTAAAACCCCTCTTTTTTATTATTTCGTTAAACTATTTTACATATGTATATGTACTTAGTTTGTATTATAACGTCATAGTCGGTCTTTGTTGTATTGTCGTTATCGGATTTTGAAAGTATATTGTTTCTATTTTCTATATTACCTACCTTAAATGGGCCGTTATACGAGGGCGGGTCAATAAGTCCGTGAATTTTGAATTTCTGACCTCTTTACTGAAACAGCAACACTGCTCCTGTCAACAGGCATCTGTCAGTTGACTCCTGTCAAAATTTAAACCTGCTGCGTCAGTTAGTTTGTGTTTGATAGCTATTTTTATCAGACTACTCACTAATTTGAGGAGAAAATTTTCTTTCCACCAAGACAATGCAAGGGTGCACACATGTGCAGTTGCCATGACATGAATTGGGCTATGAATTGCTCCCTCATCCACCCTATTCTCCAGATTTGGCTCCGAGCGACTACTTCTTGTTCCCAAACCTGAAGAAATGGCTTGGTGGAAAAAGATTTGACTCCAATGATGAAGTCATCTCGCAAACAAAGGCCTATTTTGAGGACCTCGACAAATCATTTTTTTTGGAAGGGATAAAAAAATTGGCGAAGCGTAGGACAAAGTATATAGAGCTCAAGGGAGACTACGTTGAAAAATAAAATTATTTTTTTATCAAAAAATCTGTGTTTTATTCCAAAAGTCACGGACTTATTGACCCGCCCTCGTATATATTATTAGACTTATGTCCTACTTGTTTTACTAAGACTAAATCTCCTATTGCTACATCTAGGCTATTCCTGTCGTATAAGACATTTCCTTAATTTTTTTTCTTGTCATTATTGCTACGGCTCTTTTGTGGGCCGTTTGTAATCTGAATTTGACTTCTTTCTCATATGCATCCACATTATAAATTGGATTTATTTGTGCATTTCAGAGGAAGTCGTAATTGGTTGGTGATTTACCAAAACACTAATTCAAATGGCCAATAGTCATGTATCACTGATGGTGTGTTGTTGTAGAGTTATGGAAGCAAACACCGGTTTTCCTTAAAAAAAAACTTTATTTTTCATTGACTTCCACTTAAGAACTAACTTAACATATCTTTTTTTACCTATACTTATAGCTACACATTTGCAAACGTAATCATTCTTTTCGTGGGAAAAGAATTCGTCTGCCGTTGGCTTGTCATTTGATTCCAAGCGCATTCCAAGATCGTGCACTATTGAGTGCAAAGTGTGCATGTGGGGTATGCGTGATCATTCACCTGAGTATGGTGATGGTAATGCATATTTGCATTGCGGGATTGGGAAGATGGCGAAGTAGCGGGAAAAGGGGGAAGTGGCATCTTCTGTGAGTGCAAAGTGCGCATGTGGGGTATGCGTGATCATTCGCATGAGTATGGTAGTGGTGATGCATATTTGCATGGTGGGATTTGAATGATGGCGAAGTAACGGGAAAAGGGGGGAGTGGCAGCTTCTGCCATTCATGCCTTTATCATTGGTTAGATTGGCAAGAGGAGGTGGGGAGACTAACGGGATTAAAGGGTAGTGGTCTCTGAGATGTAACTCCTCCCCGCATACGATTCTGCTCCGAAGAATCAATGTTCTGAACTTTTATTTTAACATTTGTGCGATCTTTATTTTTCCTTCTAAAAATAATGATTACGAGTGCAATTATGATCAGAAATATTGTTACAGAGTTTGCATATTCATAAATTGTTTTTCCGTTTCTTAATTCCTCTATTAATTTTCTGTTTTCTACATTTTTTATATGTATTTCTTGTGTGGAAACGTTTACTGCAATATTTTCTATTGTTACATTACTAAAATTTGGTATAATAAAATTATCATATGTTATAAAATTCTCATACTTAATGCTATTTATTTCAATTTCACAATTTTCAAATCGTATTATATTATTGCCTATGAGACTTATGCTAAATTTATGACAATTATGTTTTAAGTGTGTATATGGAATATTTTTAGTTATTATAATATTATTACTTAACTGTTTAATTACTACATCTTTGCTTTCCTTAAAGCTACATGACGCATTTTGTTTGAACAGATTTGAAATACAATTGTCTTTTATTGGTTTTAAATTCTTAATATGGATTGTTCCATTTACATCTTGGTAATTATTCTCATTGTTTGTTATAAATGTGTTAAAAGGTGAAATAAGTTCTAGTTTATTTTTATTTGGTATTGGTTCAATTATTATTCTGTAAAAATTTACATTTGAGTATTGTGGTATCATTACAACGAATATTATTTCACTATCATATATTATAACGGAACTCTTTATATTTGTTAATTCCACAATTGTTATATTAAATTTCCTAATTTCTTCTGGCAGTAGTAGATCTCTTCCTAAAATTCCTAATTGACTTGCCAGCAAATTCTCTTTGACTTTTCCTATCTGTTCCTTTAGGAGCTGTATGTCATATTGTATCTGAAATACCTGCTGCATATGTGCGATTTCTGAGAACTCTCTGTTGATAGCATTTCCTAAATTTTGTAACTGTCCTTTGATTTCTAATTGCTGTCTGTTAATATGTCTTGTAATGTTTTCTAAAGCTTCATCGAAATGGTAATTAATGTTAATTTGTTCATTTAGTCCATTAATTAAGTTATGACTGCTTCTTTCGTTTTCCTCTAGACTTTTTCTTATCTCTTGCTCGTCGTCATAGTCCATTGTTCCTACAAGGTATTTTAAACCTTTTCCGACAATATTGACTAATCCCCTTCTGACTTTATGCCTATTCCTATACGAAATGTTCTCTATCTCCTGTGCTAAAAGTTTAAAAGTATGCATTAAGGTCGGGTATTCATTTTTATTATTTAATTTGTTAATGTTGTGTTCAATAATTTCTAAGTTCTCAGTCCATGATGTTAGGTTAACACAGTGAAATAGTTTCGTGTAGCCTTTTATTACTTGAAGTTGTTCGTCTCTTATAGTCACGTATCCTTGTCCATTTCTTAAGTCAAGTACGTCAATTTTTTGTCCATGTATGATGGTTATTGTAATGTAAATTAAAAATATTTTCTGAAATATTAAATATATTGTTATTTTAATCTGAATTTTCGTATTTGTATTTGCGTTTAGTTTGTGTCTTGTAAAACTTGCTACCTTTTTCATCTATAACGTGATCTTTATCTAAAATATCTAGGTCTGTTTTCTTATGTATTGGTTTAAGTTTACTCTTATCTCTATTTTTTAAATATATATGTTCCTGACTATCTGTAAAATCTATATCGTTTCTATTTCTATTATGTTTTTTAATGTAATTTTGTTTGTTCTTCTTAACTGTTTCTATAATTTTGACATAATCATCGCTAGAAATGGTGCCATTAAGAAAGTCAATTGGTCTTTGTTTAGTTGTTGAATGTATCGTTTTATTGTAAATTGTTACGGCTTTTAATACTTTGTTGCGTAACGTGTCCTTGTTGCTTTCGTCAGCTGTAAATGTACGAATATGTTCATTCAACGTAGAATGAAACCTTTCTATGTCAGAATTTCCGGTTTTATTATAGGGTGTAGTAATATGTAGTTCAACGTCATTCTCTTTTAAAAATTCCTTTATTAAGATTGAAGAGAACCCGCTTTCACCGTCCACAACTATTTTCCGAGGAATTCCCAGGGAAGCGAATCTACATTGTAAGGTTTTGAGGAGTGCCATCCATGTACGATGTTTTATTTCCTGAACTGTTACATGTTTCGTGAATTTATCGATCATCGTAACGTATATTAAGTTAATATTTGCATACCAGATGTCGATGTGTAGAATCTGGTTAGGTTTTTCTGGTGTATCAGTTAATTTTAGAGGGATTTTGTTTGGAAGTCGTTCATATTTGGCTTTATTACATATTTCGCAATTGTTTATAAATCTCTGGATTTTATTCTTGAGATTCGGAGCGTAATATATATCTTTGATTTCCGCATATGTTTCGTTAATGCCTCTATGGTTCAAAAGCTTATGTGTGTTTAAGATTACCATTGCTAATTTTTCCTCGTCCGTGATGTCGCCTAGAAATTTACAGCATTTTATTGTTTTAAGTAATCGATTTCTACTGAAATATTTTATATATGTGTTCTGAAACTTTGCAAATAAATGGTCGTAATTTGAAAATATAGCTACTATTCCTTTAGGTGGAATAAATTTTTTCAAAATATCTAAAACGTAATTTTCTTTGAATTCCTTTAATTCTATAACAAGTCTTCTTTTGCCAAATTCTGTATATATTTTATGTGTATTTATCGAGTCTGAGTTATTCAAAATGATTTGAGATTTGTAAATATTAACTGGTGTCTCGACAATAGGGATGTACTCGCTACTATCTTCGTTAGCACTATGGATTGTGGCTATGACAGATTGGTCGTCGAGATTTATGTTTTCTGCACTTGTGGTTCTGTTGACCTCGTTAAGGTTTTCCAAATTCGTTACATTTTCGCTGTAATGAATTCCTATCCTTGACAATCCGTCTGCAACTTGGTTGTCCTTACCTTTTACATATTCTATGTTAAAGTTATATTCACCTAATTTGATTTTCCACCTTTGAAGCTTAGCATTTGGTTCCTTCAATGAACTGAGCCAGACTAATGGTCGGTGGTCTGTTCTTATGGTAAACTTCCTGCCATAGAGGTAAGGCCTAAAATATTTTGTGGCCCATACAATCGCCAACAACTCCTTTTCTATGGTGGAGTACCTAGTCTCGTGATCATTTAATGTACGGCTAGCGTAGCTTACTGGATGGTTTTCCTGTGTCAGGACGGCTCCCAAAGCATGGTTGGATGCGTCCGTTGTAAGTGTAAATTTTTTGTTAAAATTTGGGTACTTCAGGATGGGATCTGATGTTATTAGTGCTTTCAAATTTTCAAAGCTCTCAATATATTCAGGACTATTCACATCAATTTTTGCGTCTTTTTTCAGAAAAGCTGTCATAGGTTTTGCCACCTTTGAATAATCTTTAATGAACTTCCTGTAGTATCCAGTAATGCCTAAAAAGGATTTGATTTGTTTCGTTGTTTTTGGGATTGCATAGTTTTTTATGGCCGTAATTTTGTTAGGGTTCGGCTTAATGCCTTCCGTTGTTACTATATGGCCTAAAAATTCAGTCTCCTTTTTCAGAAACTCACTCTTGTCCAGTTGTACTTTGAGGTTTACTTCTTTTAATCTTTGAAAAATTTTCCTAAGGTATGTAAGATGTTCCTCAAGACTAGTAGAAAACACAATGATATCGTCCATGTAGACGAGGCAAACTTTTCCAATGAATTCTGCCAGAACGTCATTCATTAAACGCTGAAAGGTGGATGGTGCGTTTTTTAAGCCAAACGGCATTCGAATAAATTCGTAATGGCCGTCGCTCGTTGAGAACGCCGTTTTCATTATGTCGCTTTCATTTATTTCTATCTGGTGGAAACCTTTAGCAAGGTCCAATGTCGTGAAATAATTGGATTTTCCTAATTTATCAAAGATGTCGTCCATGTTTGGAATGGGGAATTTGTCGTCGATTGAAACTTCGTTGAGTTTCCTGTAGTCGATGACCATTCTCCATTTTTCCTTCCCAGATGCGTCCCTCTTTTTTGGAACGATCCAAATTGGTGCCGAATAGGGCGACTTGCTTGGGCGTATAATACCCTGCTGTAGCATTTCATTTATTTGCCTTTTTACTTCATTTTTGTGTACCTCCGGGTATCTATATGTCTTTGTGTATATTGGTATTTCATTGAACGTTTTTATATGATGCTTGATCGCATTAGTGAACGTCAAATCGCTACCTTCTTGATAGAAAATTGATGAGTACTGAGAGACTAGGCGAGTGATTCCCCTTTTCTCTTCCTCATTCAGGTGATCGATTCTGATCTGTTCAGAGATCGGATCTTTGCTGGTTTCCGTGTGATATATTTCCAAAGCTGGTATTTGTTTTTTGTAATTTTCATTCGTTACTTCTTCTTCAGCTTTATTGAAATATATCGGGATTTCCGTTTCATCAACAATGAGAAGTCTATTCTTAAAATCGAGCATTGCCTCTAGTGGTAAAAGAATGTTATTTCCGAGTAAACCATCGAAAGTATCGTGAAAATTAAATTCCAGAAATTCCGCGGTTCTATTCGGTTTTTTGAATTCCTTAAATAAAGGGATTCTAACTTTTGAATTTATATGTAATGGTGTACTTGTAGTCAAAATTTTGACTGGTTTTTGTAACTTAATTTGCCATTTGGGGTGGCATATCCCTTTTCTGAGAATACTAGTTTCTGAACCGGTATCAATTAGTATTCTTAGATCATAGGTGTTAGTTTTAACAATTATATAGGGTAATTTTCGGGAGGATTGCCTTCCTGAAAATCCGACTTTTCTTCTAGATTATATAATTGCCTACTCATAGCTGAAAGAGTGTCCATTGGTTCGACAGTATCTTCGTTATTCCTAGAATTACCCTGATTTGTTCTGAAATTTCTATTGGTACTCGTATTATTTCTAGACATGCCAGAGTTATTTTCATTCTGTCGCCTTTTCTGTTCCCTACTTTCGTTATTATTATTAATACTATTTCTTTGGTTATAGTTACCGAAATCGTTGCTATTTTGTGGTTTGTTATTTTTCCTAAAATTTCCTGAGTTATTCTCCCGAGGTTGGTGTTTATCTTCTTGATTGTCTGTTTGTCGCTTGTTATTTTGTTGTTTGTTATTCTGATAGCTAGTTTGCCTATAGTCCTGACCGTAATATGCATATCCTGTCTCGTGCAAGATTTGCATTGCCTCTTCTAAGTTACTAGGATTCCTACAATATAGCAATCCTTTCATGGGCTCTGGTAATTTGCTAATGTAAATGTTCAAAGCAGCTTTGCAGTTTTGTTCCAATTCGGAACTATTGGCACCTCTATCTATTTTTGTCTTGTTATTGAGACGTCTTAGGACTACTTTTATGTCGTTATAGAATTCCTGACAGTTTTTCTTGAATTGTATACCCCTTAAATCATCATATAGCTGTTCTACTGATTTCCTATCCCCGAAGTATTGGAAGAATACTTTCTTTGTCTCATGCCAGTTCTTAACACTGTTGTTAATTTCAATTGCCTCTCTAGCTTTGCCTACTAATTTACTTTTTATGATGTCAAAGAAAATAAGCTGACTTGTCTCGTCGTATTTACTGAGAGTTGGAAAAATTCTATCTACTAAGTCAGTGAAACTGTGAAGATTATTCCTATTACCATCGTAAGGAGGTAAATTGCCTAAATACTTAATTGGGTCTATGCTTAAAGTTAGGGGGCTTACTGCTGCTGGTTCCTGTGTCGCCATTTCTAGATGTCTTCTTTGTTCAAGCAGGATTCGTCGTTTAATTTTCCTTAATTCCTCCAGGGCTTATCACTTTTTACGTTTATTGTTATTATTGTCTTTTTTCTACTTTTTTTTTTATTTTTGTATTCGTATTCACTCTCTTTTTTCTTACTTGTATTTTTTATTATTCTTGATACGTTGTTTTCCTTCAACAAAACTCTTTTCCTTTACACGTATTCTTCACCTTTTCTACTTTATCAGCGTTTTTGTCCTTTAAACGGATCTTATCACCTTGTTCTTATTTTGTTCACTTTTAGCGGCGTTTTCGTCCTTAAACGGATCTTTTCACCTTATTTTTATTTTTTCACCCTTATCGGCGTTTTTCGTCCTTAAACGGATCTTTTCACCTTATTTTTTTTTCACTTTTATCGGCGTTTTTCGTCCTTAAACGGATCTTTTCACCTTATTTTTCACTTTTATCGGCGTTTTTCGTCCTTAAACGGATCTTTTCACCTTATTTTTATTTTTCACTTTTATCGGCGTTTTTCGTCCTTAAACGGATCTTTTCACCTTATTTTTATTTACTTCTCCTTTATCGGAGTTCCATTTATTTCTCCTTGAACGGAGTTTCATTTATTTCTCCTTAAACGGAGGACCGACTGCGCCAGTTATGGAAGCAAACACCGGTTTTCCTTAAAAAAAAACTTTATTTTTCATTGACTTCCACTTAAGAACTAACTTAACATATCTTTTTTTACCTATACTTATAGCTACACATTTGCAAACGTAATCATTCTTTTCGTGGGAAAAGAATTCGTCTGCCGTTGGCTTGTCATTTGATTCCAAGCGCATTCCAAGATCGTGCACTATTGAGTGCAAAGTGTGCATGTGGGGTATGCGTGATCATTCACCTGAGTATGGTGATGGTAATGTATATTTGCATTGCGGGATTGGGAAGATGGCGAAGTAGCGGGAAAAGGGGGAAGTGGCATCTTCTGTGAGTGCAAAGTGCGCATGTGGGGTATGCGTGATCATTCGCATGAGTATGGTAGTGGTGATGCATATTTGCATGGTGGGATTTGAATGATGGCGAAGTAACGGTAAAAGGGGGGAGTGGCAGCTTCTGCCATTCATGCCTTTATCATTGGTTAGATTGGCAAGAGGAGGTGGGGAGACTAACGGGATTAAAGGGTAGTGGTCTCTGAGACGTAACTGTAGCAATACGTAAAGTATCTCAGCCACTCATCCATGTCTGTTTTTGCTTCCGAAAGGTATTATCGAACGTATTCATTAAATGTTCTATGGTTTCTTTCCACATTTACCAACGTATGGTGATGGTATGCCGTTGAGGTAACATTTTCCACCTTTAGCAGATTACAGATTTCAGAAAATATTTCGTTTTTATATTCGGTTCCCATGTCAGTGATTATTTTCTTCATGGGACCGAAAACTAGGATGAAATGGTCAAAGATTGCTTTCGCAATTGTTCTTGCACTTTTGTCAGCAATTGGTATTGATACCAGATATTTAGTTAGATCGCATATTGCTGTGACCACGTATGCGTTGCCATTTTCTGACCTTGGTAATGGTCCAATGATATCTATTAGCACTACATCAAATGCAGCTGCTGGCGTATCGGTTATTATCATTGGTTCTTTTATGTTTTTCAGAGACTTGTTTCTTTGACATTTATCACAACTCTTTACGTATTTTATAACATCTTTCGTCATGTATTTCCAATGATATTTCTGTCGTATTTTTTTTAATGTACGTGTAATCCGTAAATGGCCTCCGCAGATTGGAACGTCATGGTACTTTTTATAATTTTTGTTTTTTCGTCATCGTTTGCAATTTTGCACGCTATTCCTTTTTCTTTATATTCATGATCCGGATCTTGTCAAATATGTTGTCTCCTAGAGATTGCTGCAGCTTTATCAAACCATTATCACTTGCTATTTTTTCAAGCAGTGGAAATAATTGATACAAGTAAATTTTTCCATTAGTGATTAGGTGATTTATGTCTTATGTGATCACTTTTTTATTCTTTATAATCCTTAAACAGACTCCATTAATAACTAGCTTGGCGTTGTTTTTCTTATTCCTGATACTGACCGCTTCGTATATTTTAATGTTTACTGATGACTGTTTTAGGTTTTTGGTACATTGTTTTTCTCTATTTTTATAAGATTGCAACCTAGTTGTTACTTTTAATATTTTGTTTGGTGACTTTTTTATATTTTGGATTTCTTTAAAATCTGTACGCTACAATGCATCTGCTACATAGTTTTCTTTTCCCCTCAAGTACTCTACAGTAAAATCATATTCCTCTAGAACTAATCTCATGCGTGTTAATTTAGAAGAGGGATTTTTCATTGCAAATAGATAAGATATTGGTCTTTGATCAGTTTTAACCAAAACTTAGTGCCAAATATGTAAGGTCGAAAGTGATTTGTTGCCCAGTGAATGGCAGCAAGTTCTTGTTCAATTGTGGATTTATTGCTTTCGCCTTTGGTGAATGATCTCGATGCGTATGCTACCGGAAGTTGGTATCCATTGTGCTCTTGACTAAGCACCGCAAAGCAGGCGTATCGGTTGCTATACAGAATTGCTTCTGGAAATTTGGGTACTGTAGAATGTTAGGGCTTAGTAGCGCCTGTTTAAGGTATTGGAATGCGTTACCACATTCTATAGACCATTCAAAGGTTGTGTTTTTCTTACAGAGTCTCGTTAAGATTCTTGAATGTTCAGCGAAATTTGGAACACATCGTCTGTAATAGTTGCAGAATGCAACAAATCGCTTCACTTCGTTTGCGTTTTTGGACGAAGGATATTCCAGTATTATCTGCAATTAATTTTTTTTTCTAATTTACGCGCGCCTAAGGGGTTAGGATGGCCGTGGTGTAGTGGTACTAGCAATCGCTTCTCACTCGGAGGATCCAGGTTCGAATCCTGCCCATAGCAAGTCAGTTTTTCATTTGTGTAATTGGAACTCAGACAGAAAAATTCTGCGTGTGAAGGCATAACACTGACACGTAGATTCGGCTGTTGTAGAGTTTCAAGCACAGAAAAAAATACTGTGAATTATACCTCGAATCACTCTGAGTGAAGAAAAAACTCTCCGTCCTATTCGGACTCCCACACCTGGAGAGCGAATATCGAAACCAAATACACCTGAGTTTCAAACCACCACAAAATAATTTTCCTTTCTCCTCCTTCTACCTTTCCGCCCGCGCCTTGGCAACAGTAAAAGGGTATCTAACCCCTTAGGCGAGGGTAAATTATAAAAAAAAGCAGGACTAAAATCTCTTCTTACCTTCTTCATTCTCAGTCCACATTTTCATTGTGCACAGAATCAATGATTTGTTCGTCGGTTAATAACTCTTCAGTCACAATGTTGTTGTCCACATTAACCAAATCTTCAAAACTTTATGAATCAAATACGTTATCATATGACTGAATATGTTTAACCCAGTGCCTCAAAGGCTAATTGTCCCCTTCTTTGAACTCAGTTTCGATTGAATTATCAGGTTCTTATGGCATAAATCCACAATGTTTAAAACAATTTTTTATAGTTGCCATAGACACCCTCTCCCAAGCTCTGGAAATCAGTAGAATGCCATCCAAAAAACTCATTACATCTTGTTTCTTGATGTTACGAATTATGTTTAGTACTTGAAGCTTTCTGTAATGCTCTTTTAGTGATCTGATTATACCCTGATCTATTGGTTGTAACACAGAAGTTCAGGCGGCAAAAACACAAGCTTCATAGAAGTAAGACCATCGATCTTTGGATGTGCACGACAATTGTCCACTAACGACAGAATTATTTCTTTTCGTTTTGTAAACTGTCTGTCCCAATTTCTTAAATGTTTTTCGAATATGTCTGATGTCATCCAGGTTCGTTTATTGAACTCATACCATGATGGAAGTTTCTTGATCTTGTTAAAGCACCACGCGTTTTTTTGATTTTAGAATAACCAACATTGTTTAGCAGTTCCGGTCATATTAGCTCCTACTGAAATCGTAATTCGTTCCTTTGATATTTTACCTCCAACGCATTTTTTACCTTTGAATTTCAAGGTTTTATTAGGTGTTATTTTGTAGAACAAACCTGTTTCGTCGATGTTGAAGATTTAACATACGAATAGCTTTGGACAAACACCACGCAACCAATCATCCACAATTTCTGTAGAAAAACTATCACGTTCACCGCTTACCATTGCACTAACGATGTTATAGTTTATCTTTGCCGAAATCGTTGAATCCAAGCTGTTGAGCAGGTGAAGTAATTTTTCCCAGTCCTATTGCAAAGTCTTCTGCCTTAGTTTGTAGAATTGGTCCCCTTAATAGAGTATTTAAGCTTTTTTGGGCTTTGAACCAGCTAAGGAAAGTAGCCTCTATGTCGGGATGTTAACTGCATCGAACTTTCTTTATTTACAAGTTGGATTCTTCAAAATTTTACTTAGTTTTATATCGGTCTTTGAAAATGGTAGAGATTGTTGAAGCCAGTACAGAAAACTTTGCTGCTAAATTTTATTGGAATAACCAGCTTCGAGCCTTGAAATTATTGAATTTTTCTTCGATTGTAAAACCTCTACGTTTTGAACTCATTTTCCGAAAAAACTAACACTTTTAAAAACTAACGCTTTCTTGATATAAAAAATTGCTATTCCAGTTCCTCTCAAAAACAGAATGCGAAATGCGAAAAAAAAACAGTAAAAGGGAAATCCCCAGAATTTATCATTTTAAATGCACGAAATTTGCAATGCCGACTTATTTTTTTTTAATATTCATTATAAGCAGTAGATTTTTAAATTTTCAATACAAAACTGTTCGTTATAAGCGATAATTCGTTATAGGTGATATCGTTAAAAGCGATATTCGGTTAGTACAATTTGTATGAACCTCGGCCGGGACTTCAAAATTAGTTCGCAATAACCGATATTTCGTTATAACCGATTTTGACTGTATTTAAATTTTGAATCTGTCTTTTCTTTATTAGAGAAATATCCGCGCCCGTGTCGACTATAAATATTGTTGCATCATTATTTATTATTATTATTCGTCTGTAGTTCAATGAATTCAAATTTATATTTTAGATCTTACTGTTTGTTTTTATGTTACCTACTGAGTACTTGGGGAACATTCGTTTTCCGTACCTTGCTGTGTCATTGTGACGGATCAATTGTTTCCATTAGGATTGCTATTATGTCTGGGTTGGCTAAAATCATTTATATTGTTGCCAACTATTATAGTTTCCGCGTTTACGTCCACGACCCTGGCCGCATCCGTATTCACGTCCACGAAAGTTATTATTACTTCGTTTATTATTATTTTGATAATAACCTCTACCACGTTTGTTTCTAAAATGGAGTATTGCATTTGGCTGGCCATTAGCTTTGGTACAGCTATTTACGAATTTGGCTACTGCCTCATTCATATTGTTAAAGTAACCAGACTCCATGATAAGTTTTCCTTATCAGTGGTGGAGTTCTTTATCATAGCTTTTATAGCCGTTTTGGTAGAGTATGTCTCAGCCAATAGAGGTCCGTCTGAAATATACGCGCTCTGTAATTTTTGTGTAAGCTCATCAACCTCTTGTCGGTTTGGAACTTTGACGGATGTTCATCAGTTTTGGGGTAATTAGGTCAAATGATTCGCCCTTTACTGCTGTTTTTAGTCTTTGGATTACCTTTTCTATTGTTGTTTCCGTTCTTGCTAGTAGGTTTATAACGTTCCCTTTTAATTTTGTTTTTATTAAATTAATGGCAATAATGTTGTTGTCATCGGTTATGCTATTTACTAACTCTAATGCAGCTAGGAAACCCTGCAGCTGTTCTGCAGTTGTTCTGCAGTGCCATCGAAATCCGGAAGGATTCTGAAAGCAATCTTTAGACAGTTTAGGCGTTTGCGGCATTATGTTTGAATATATTTTATGCTGTTTCCTGGTGTTAACATCTATTGTTACCTTTTCATGAAGTGAAACAGGTACAGCACTTCTTTATTTTCCCGTACTTTATCTATAATCTATAGCCATTCCATTTAATTGGCTCTGATCCTGATTAAAAAAAAAATTGTTGTCTTTAAGTATGCCTATCCATATTCGAGCTAAAGTTGATCCAAGACTTCTGTCTGCGGCTCAACATGCCTACTGTAAAGGGAAGTCGGTGGAAACGGCTTTGCACTCTCTGACTAGCCACATCGAACGATCCCTACAATATAAGGAGTACACAATGGTTGCTTTCCTAGACATAGAGGGCGCCTTTAACAACGTCAACACATCCGCAATCACGACTGCGCTGTCAACTCTGCAGGTAGACGGCTCACTTGGGGAGCTGATTAATCTAATGCTAACAAGCAGGATAATCAACTCCAAACTGGGTGAGACTTCTGCTAAAAGATATGTCAGTAGGGGTACGCCACAAGGCGGTGTCCTCTCCCCCCTTCTCTGGAACTTAGTGGTTAACGAACTACTGATATACCTGGAAGCGGGTGGTAGCAGAGTGATTGCCTATGCGGATGACGTTGCCATAGCCGTCTCAGGAAAACACTTAAATACCATTAAAGAACTCCTCCAAGTAAATCTTAACAGATTAACCTGCTGGGCAGATCGTTGTGGATTGGGAATAAACCCCCATAAAACTGATCTTGTCCTCTTTTCTAGGAAATATAAAATTCCAATCATAGACCCTCCTTCAATAAACGGTAATAGTTTAGCTTTCTCCGATACAGCAAAATATCTGGGTCTCATTTTTGACAGGAAACTAAACTGGAAATCTAACATTCAAGAAAGAGTCAATAAAGCTACAATAGCTTTATTCTCTTGCAAGAAAGCCATTGGGAACAAATGGGGCCTTCAACCTCGCATAACCCACTGGCTATACATCTCGGTCATAAGACCGATACTTACTTACGGGGTGGTTGTCTGGTGGACGGCCTTGGAAAATGGAGTCAACCGCATTAAATTAAGCAGAGTCCAAAGAACAGCATGTCTATGCACAAGCGGAGCTTTGCGGTCTACCCCCTCTGCGGCATTAGATATTCTGCTTCACTTGACACCCCTCGACATTTTTAGCAAGCAAGTAGCTGCGACTGCAGCTATTCGTCTTAAAGCGACTAAACAGTGGTCAAATAATTCATTTGGCCACGCCAACATTCTTAATACATTAGGAATCCTCACAGAGAACACCGATTACACCATACCTGAACTTTGGTTTGACAAAAACTTCCATGTAAGCTTCCCCTCTAGATCATTCTGGGAGGAGGATGCTTTCATGGAGGACAAGTCAATCCATCTCTACACAGATGGATCTAAAACCGACAGCGGAGTTGGTGGCGGTGTTTTCTCAGATAAGCTAAATCTTTCCGCCTTCCAAATCACTGTAGCGTGTTCCAGGCGGAAATTTTGGCGACTAAAGAAGCTCTGTACTGGCTGAAGAAAAACGTGATATCTGCAAAGGATATCCGCATATTTTCGGATAGTCAGGCCGCCATCAAGTCCCTGGACTTGGTCTCACTGTGTTCTAAACCTGCCCTTGAATGCCGATCATCTCTCATGGAGATGGCAGAGCAGTTCAACATTCACCTCTGTTGGGTGCCGGGCCACAGAGACATTCCAGGGAACTGCAGAGCCGATGAACTCGCCAAAATTGGAACCACTCTACCTATCCTACCAGACAAAGGTAGTATAGGTATACCAATCGCTACGTGCAAACTAACACTAAAGCTAGATGCCAATAAAAGAACGGACCTTAGGTGGACTGCTGGACAAACATGTCTAGCGACCAAACAGATATGGCCAAGGCTGGATCTGAGTCGATCTAAGTGTCTGATCCTTTTAGATAGGAAACATTTCAGCGCCATAATAGGTGTCATTACCGGACACTGCCTCATAGGCAAGCACGCAAGAAGGCTTGGCGCTTTTACTAACGATTTCTGTAGAAGCTGCATGGACGAGGAAGAGGAGGAGACAATCCCCCACTTACTCTGCACATGCCCAGCTCTCTCTCAGAGAAGGAAGCTTCACCTAGGAGCTTTCTTCTACAACGACCTAAACGATCTAGAAAAAATAGACGTTAACAGTCTCCTACGCTTTATTAAAAGCTCAAACTGGTTCCAGTAGTAAGAAGATCACAGATCCACGTGGCATCACAATGGGCCAATAGGCCTAAGTGGGATGGTATTTCCAACAGCCACTCTTACCTAACCTAACCTAAGTATGCCTATCTCATCTATCTCATTTACATCGTCGCAAGTCCACATATGTATTATACGCTATCGTCTTTTTGATTTTGTTAGATTTGTGACACTCTTGCAATGTAGGTCTTCTTGAGCGACTTTTTGTGCCAAGAATAAATTTGTATTAGCAAGTGGACAGCCAAGATTACAGTTGCTATTATTATTAGATACAACTCATAATTTACAGATTGTCCGTTAATTTCTACTTCCTTTATTACATTGGCACTTGACCTTTCTAGTTTCGACTTTTGCTTGCCCATGCCTTTAATATTGTAAAATGTTTGTGTGGGTACAAATAATAGAACTTATTCTTTTCACTACAAATCCCTTTATTCAGTACAGTTACAATTCACTATTTAATTCTTTCTCTCAGTATAATCCAATTTCTCAACCACTTATACTTTTCTTATCGTTTACTTAAACCACTTAATCACTTCTCCTAATTAACACTTCAAATTACACTTTAGAACTGACTTGCATACCTTGGGGATGCTAGTATTTATACTCGAATGACATACTTCGAGAACAATCCTCGCCATCCAGCGTCCCATACAATTTCCACTTTGCTGGAAAATTCGATTCCACTCTCCAGTCGAGACTTTGTTATTCCAGTATCGAAATCTTCTGGTCTTTGACTCTAGATGTCGCTGCTCACATTTAAGTGGTTATCACATTGCTCCCTCTCTACAGTTGTTCGTCCCGAACAACTTCGTCATTCAGCATCCCGTTGAAATGACACATTCTATCCAAATGGACCACTTTCAATTTTCCTCGATCCCTGGATCCGGTAGACAACGTCATTAATGCGGGTTATCACCTTGTATGGACGTTCCCAGTCCTGTTGCAATTTTGGTGATTTGCCTTTCTTACGCTGAGGATTATACAGCCAAACCAGATCTCCTTCGTTGAAACCGGAAGATTTCACCTTGATATCGTGCCTAGTTTTCATGCGGCTGCTTGATAGCTTCATCTTTTCTCTGGTGTCTTCATGCAATTTACGAATCCTGCTGCGTAAGTCATTCACGTACTCGTTCACCTCTTTGGGGGCTCCGTCGGTGGGGATCCGAATTTTGCTTCACTTGGCAACCGAATTGTTTGACCAAATAAGATCTCGGATGGTGTGTGCCCTGTTGAGCTATGGACCGCGTTTCGGTAGGCCATTAAGAAGAGGGGTATGTGTCGATCCCAATCCCGCTGGCAGTTGCTGACAACCTTAGATAGATGCTCATTCAAGGTCTGATTGAATCGCTCGACCATTCCATCAGATTGAGGGTGTAGTGGTGTTGTCCTTGTCTTTCTTATTCCCAAATATTGGCATATTTCCTGGAAGACTTTTGATTCAAAGTTTCGCCCTTGATCAGAGTGCAGCTCCATTGGGACCCAAAATCTGCTCACCCAGTTGTTGACTACCTGTTCGGCTATGGTCTTAGCCTCTTGATTTGGGATGGCAAACACTTCCGGCCACTTACTGAAGTAATCCATGACTACGAGAGTATATCGGTTTCCATTAAAGGTTTCGGGAAACGGCCCAGCGATGTCGATGGCTATTCGTTCGAAAGGTGCTCCGACATTGTATTGTTGCATTTGTCCATGTGGCTTTACTTTTGGACCCTTGGTAGCTGCACATCTTATGCACTTTTTGCACCAATTCTCGACATCTTGTTTAGCGCTTAGCCAATAGAAACGTTCCCTTACATTTTCCAACGTCTTGTTTATTCCCAAATGGCTCCTGAGATTCCGTCATGTATTTCACGGAGTACTTGGCTGACTCTGGATCGTGGCACGATTAGCTGCATACGAGATGTTGTCCCATCTGCACTTTCCCATTTTCTCTTCAGCAATCCATCTTGCACAAAAAGCGAGTCCCACTGTGCCCAGTATGACTTCAGAGTTTGGCTCCGATCTGATATCTGCTGCCAGCTTGGTCTTTCCTCGTGTTCTTTCCAGGCCAATATTGGTTCGATGTCATTGTCTGCCTGTTGGGAGGAACGGATTTCGCCTATACTCCAACCCTCTATTGGCTCAGTCCTGATCGTTTAGATAGTTGCCTGTTCTTTCGCTTCTTTACCACTGACTACTTCTGCTGGGAGGTTTTCATTGCATTGTTTTACCTGTGAGACTGGGATAATTACCCTGGAGTCGACTCCTGCTACAGACTTCTGCCCCGCGAAGTAAGCATTTCCTAACTGATGGCTTCTGGAAATTTGACCGGTTTCTTGGTAACCGTTTCTGCTGGTTTTTCTTTCTATTTGCCTGTAACCACAGTGCAGGCAGCCTTCTCGTCGTACTGGTTCTTTACAATGCACTTGCAGATGTCCTACTTTATCGCAGTTCCAGCAGCGCATCCTTCGTCTCTCCCGCGGGATATTTCGTTGCATAGTAGTTGGCCTTGAGCAGGAGCATTCACCAGATACTATTTCCCTGACGAAATGCATTCCTTTGGAAGCCTGTTTGGATGCTTCCATCGCCAGAGCGAAGGCAAGTGCTTCAGCAAGGGTTCTTTTCCCGGCCATCCTTACTGCTGATTGTAGCTTCAAATCTGCAATTCCCCTGATGAATGCAACCTTTGCCATTTTGTCGATAATTTCTTGGCCTGCGGTGGGATATGACAAATATGCCAGTCTACTCACGTCTGCTTGGAGCTGTTGCAGTGTTTCGCCTCGTTGCTGCATACGGCCTTGCAATTGAACCTTGTAAACTTCCCGCATGTGGCTATCCCCAAACCGTTTCTCCATAGCCTGCACTAAAGCCATATAGTCTCTATTCTTTTCGATATCGATTGTTTGTAGCAATTCTGCCGCAGGACCGCGTAAGGCCATTGCTAGGGCAAAGCACTTTTCCTCATCAGTTTTCAGTTTTCAATGCATTTTATTTTCTTAATAACTCTTACATACTAACAAAAAATGCTTAAATGCTAGCTTACAATTACTTAACAATCTTATACTAACTTACTGGCCCCACACAGGCACTCTAAGCTAATCTAAATTCTTATATCTATGTCTTTCGACTTCATTTACATTTTATTTATAAATGTTTATTTTGTGTACTTAGGGCTAAGAAAAAATTTATAACAAAAAACTTAGCATATGGACATTTTATTATTTTTTATAAAAGCTTAGTATCTAACTTAAAATAAACCTTAGCCTACCTAACCTAAATGCACAATACACACATAAACACACATAGACATTATACACGATCATATACATATATCAGTATACACCTTTGTATACACTGATATATGTATATGTTTCTTAAATGCTAACCTAAACCTATGTAAGCTGGCCATCGCTATTTACTGAGCAAATAGATTGGTCAGCTCTGCCTCATTAGTGAGGCTGTTCCGTAATTGACGGAAACGACGACGAAACATCTTCTCCATCATTCAACCACCAGAAATGCTGGTGCTGCCGAACGACATCCCTCTTATCGCGATTCCCCACCGCCCTACTGAACCTGAGGCGATCCACACTGCCGTGTGCGACGTCTCTGTCGTAGTTGAGTCGCCTGTCCCCAGCTGTCCGAGCGACATGGAAGATTAACGGCACCGCTGATCTATCCTGGATCAACCCTATCTGATCAAGGTAGAGGAATGCTTCCGGTGGAACGAAGCCGTCAAAGCGCACACTCTCGTGGTAAAGGTAATTGGGGTAGTAAGCCCCAGATATCAGGTTATTCGTCGAGGTCATTGCTCTTGCAATGTGCCTTCGAGTCAGCTTAATTACGAAGTTGTCCACTCGTATTAGGTTCGCCCTGTTATAAAGGACCTCATTAGGATAAAATTTCTTGTACTCCGATTCTGGTGTTCTGTACAAGCGAAGACAAGCCCTAAGACAAGCCCTCTCAAACACCCGAATCTTTACCATTAAGCTTGCTCGTACATTGAACCACACGGGACAACCAAATACCAGCATGGGCCTAATAAGGGCCATGTAGCAGATTACCTTTACCCTCACATCGAGTTGGCTGCTATAAAACAGTCTCTTTGTAAGGGCAAAAGCACCTTTAGCTCTGGCCAGAGCAGCATCTACATTTTTGCCAAAATACAGAAACTGATCTAGCCAGATACCAAGGTATCTGACTACATTTCGACAGGCAAGAGGCTGTCCGTGTTGTCCAATAATCAAGAAATTTCAATTTTTTCTGGTATCCCTAGAGGATCCAGACAACGGCGTCCTAAAGAGAATGGTTTCCGACTTCTGAAAGTTGATTTTCAACTTCCAGTCATCGCAAAATCGTCTTATCTTATCGAAGTCACGCTGCAAGAGAGTATTAATGACCTCGATTTTTGGACCTGTTCTGTACGCTACCAAATCGTCTGCGTACGCAATAGTATGGGAAAGTGAACCTATCAAGTCGCTTGTAAAAATGTTGAAAAGGATCGGCGAATTGACCGCGCCTTGCTGAAGACCATTTTTAATTTGAAATATTCCAACAGAAGTCACATCGCCATTTTTCACGATGAACTGTCTGTTGGTTAGCATATTATAAAGAATGTACAAGAGTGGTTTACTGATCCCCAACCGAGTCACCTTATAGAAAAGACCCTCTAACCATACGGTGTCGAAGGACTTCTCCTAGTCAACAAGGCAGGCACCAGTGCATTGTTTTTTGCCTTTATTCCATTGGATATCGGATACCAGTTTAGACGCGGCATGTGAGATATCATGTCCCGCCTTAAAACCGAATTGATTATCTGGAATTATATGTTTGTCCTCAACCCACCTAGACCGAGCTCTATTGATTACCTTTTCAAAAACCTTACTGATATTCGGAAGGAGACTTATCGACCGGAGATTCGCCGGATTGGATATATCCTTCCCCTTTTTGGGGATAGGTTGAACCACCGCCGTTTTCCAATGCGCTGGATAATGTGCATTATTCATTGCATTATTAAACAGGGTGGTGTAAATGTCTACCGCTTCTAGAGGAAGATGTCGAAGCACGATGTTCGGAATACCATCGGTCCCCACTGATTTCTTAGCCCTGTGTCGAAGATCTCACGGAGTTCTTCCTTCGAAATGAACGGGGGTAGGTCACCCTCTCTGGTCATAACATTATTTGCCATATTTTCGTCGCTGAACCGGGTGAAACCAGAGCCCTCGGATCGCCAGTTCCCTATTTCATTTCGAATGCAGAAGTCGTGCCCCAAGACGCGACTGTCCAGGTCATAATTAGGGCCAATGATATCAATGGTCTTGTATACATCCTGGAAAGTCGCCCCTATGGTCTCAACCTTCTCCTGCGGATCCTCGATCACAAAGAGGGCGTCATCATCAGCGGCCTCATTTGGATCAATGCCTGCTATTGTCAGTAACCGTTCGTTGTCTGTTGTCCGGGCTATTTTAAGACACTGAAGGTCGTTTTGATTTTTTTTCCGAAATAGTTTATTTATTTGCGGAAACATATTCGGGTTGCTGGTGTTTACAGCCCGAACCTTGTTGTTCCAATACAAACTTACAGAAATTCTGTAATTCTCTTTTATTAGCGTTTGAATATTTTTAATCGACGACTTCAGTGTCCTAATCTCCGGGTCTTGTCTGTCAGTTAACTGTCTGTACAAGTTTTTAAGTCTGGTCAGAAGTCTACTTTTCTGGCGGTGCAGTGCGTCAATAGTAGGATTGCGGAACAGGTCTTCGTTAGTCGTACGTCGATACCGCGGTATTGTAGCGTCCATAGTTTGTTTAATTGTCTCGTCCATTTTTATTAGGTAATTGTCGATCTCCTCGTTTGACAAATTCCTATTGGACGGAGGGTGCAGCGTGTTCGAGGAGAGTGCTCTTGTCAAGGTTGCGGAGAAGCGTGTCCATCGAGTCTTACTGTAGTTGTAAGAATATCTTTGGACAAACTCCTCCAATTCCGCAATTTCGTTAGGAACTGTAATTTCGGTGCTAAAACCGCAATGGTCGCTGTCATACACGAATGTGCGCAGACAGTTTAATGTTTGTAAATTCGTACCTGTCAGTCGTATACGTTTGTCGTACAGCAGTAGATCCAGATAAGACCCGCCTCTGGGAAACGACGGGTTATCCGTCGCTTTAAGACCGAGTCTGTACATGACATCGTGCTGACCCCACCAATCGAGTAGTAGGTTCCCTCTAGTATTTGGCAAATTATTTCCCCAATCTCTGTGTCTAGCGTTGAAATCCCCGCCGATTATAAAATAATTCTCCCCCGATTCCAGCCTCAGAAGTCGAAAAAGCGTGTCGAGCTCTGTAATGAATAGGGTGGATTGTGAAGTATCAGGTACATAAACAGAGGACAAGTACAGCCGCTTTCCACTGCGGAGCGGGATGTACACGACGACTGCCTCCAACACCCGGAACCTGCGCAACACGCCTTTGTACACTCTGTGAAATTTTATACCTTCTTTAATGAAGATCGCGACACCGCCTCCACGTTTGGATCTGGGCCGGTTTCTTCTTCTAACGATATAATTATTGTACTCCAGTTTGTGCTTATCGGTTAGCTTAATTTCGCTAGCGAAAAGCACATCAGGAGTTTGGTCTTGTAGCAATTTAAACATTGCGGCTCTTCGTTCAATCCTAATCAGTGAATTAACATTCACCGCAAGGACCTTCAAAGTTTGCTCCACCATGTGCGTACCCATTACGACATGTGTTGCGTTAGGCCCGGCAGCAGCGCGTAAATCTGGTCCACCCGCTTGGCCTGTTCTTGCACCTGCTTTTGCAGCTGAGCTATCTGCCCTTGGATTGCGAGCAAGATGGCTAGCATGTTAGGTGCAGCTTCCGTTGTTCTCGGCATTGGCGCCGGAGAAGCAACAGTCGCTTGCTGTACCGTAGCCCCCCTACCAGACGCCATTTGGGCGTAGGAAATTTGGGACGTGACGGCTGGTGTTTGAAACCTCATAGGTGAACGTTTGACCTCCACCTTCTGCTGCCGAGCCAGTTTTGCTTTCTTAATGTCAGCGAACTTAGGACAACCCCGATAGTTTGCGGTGTGTCCCACGTTTCCACATAACACGCACGAGAGCTGCGACCTATCGGATGCTCCGTCAACACCCAGAGGACATTCTTCGGAACTGTGGTTCTTAGCGCACTTCACGCATCGAGGCTGCATTTGGCAGTTCGACGCGGCGTGCCCGAACCTCTGGCAGCGAACGCATTGTATAACGCCTTCGCTCCTTTTTAGTTTTTCCCAGTGAACCACCTGGTAGTCTAGGACATTGATACTCCTTAGACTATCCAGACGGCTTTCGGGACTGAGTTGCACCAGGAAGGACGGCAGACTCCGTTTCTCCCGCCTAGCTCTAGCTGTGGTAAATGGCTTTACCCCTACAAACTTGAGTCCTTCGCACTCCTTCTCTTTGAGCAGTGCCAGGATCTCCTCAGGATCAGAAGACGGTTCCAACCCCTTCAGCAGCATAGATTGCCGCTTTTCACACTTCGATGTGAATGAGAAGTGCTCCGTCGTCGTTTCCTTTAGGAGCTCTTTCACTTTCGCGTAGCCCTCCACTGTATTACAGTGGATGGCATGGCGATCGTTCCCCAATCTCTTTATATTAAAATTATTCCCAATGACCAACTTACACAGGTCCTTGGTTTCATTTACCTCTAATTTATAGGTGTTGATAGGAGGCACCTTCTCCTTCTTCTTCTGTTGCTGCTGCTGCTGCTTCTGTTGTTGTTGTTGTTGTTGTTGCTGCTGCTGCTGCTGCTGTTTTTTCAGCTGCTGTGGTTTCAGCTTTTGTTGTTTTTGCAGCTGTTGATGTTTCTGCTGCTGTTGTATTGTTTGCTGCAGTTGTTGCTTCTGCTGCTGCTGGTTTTGTTGTTGCTGCTGTTGTTGTTGTAGCTCTTGCTGTTGGGAGCTCTCTGCTTCTTGTTGCTCCCTCTGCCTGCGTGCAGTTTGCCGTTGCTTCATAGCAAGCATTTTTTGTTCCAGCTCTTGGATACTGGTTTTTATAATATTGAGGCAAAGTTGTTATTGCCCCCCTCATACTGGACCACAACTTTATCGCCTTTTAAGTCACTTATTTTTTTTTTCCTTAAATTAGGAGGGGTTCTCAACCCACTCCTTCTTTTGACGGTTTTCGCCATGGCACCAGCAACCGTAATGTTGCCTTTTATAAGTCCCGTTATGGGAAGAGCGGAACGCTCTCCACCATCCATCACGTGATATCTTTCTTTTCACCTTTTGTTTTTGTTTTCAATTCACACAATTTGCGAGATGAAAAAAAAAAACAAATAAAAAAAAATAAAAACCAGTTCACTTAGCCCGGGATTCGAACGTGTCCACGACCACGAGACGATGGCAGACGCCGCTAACCACCGAGCTAACGAGTAAGTTAACGAAAATTGAACTAATTTCGTATAGCAACTGTATCACAATTTTTATTTTATTTTAGAAAAAGCCGAAACACGTCTTTTCTCTACCGAGATCTGCGAACGACTGATAATATAGTCGTACATTTATATTCGTACATCAATCAATCCGAAATTAACCGTTATGTCGATATATGTGCATATGAAGATAAAGCCAATGTATCATATAAATGGTTATAAGACCAAAAGAAAAGGCATGGTACGACTGGAGCTGTAAAGAGGCTGTCAGGGTTAGAGAAAGGTTTTTTCGGTCCTTCAAGACCAACCCGACAGAGGAAAATCGAAAAAAGTTTAAACGAGCCAGAAATGACTGCAACGCCTTTTTTAAGCGTGTGAAATTCCAATACGACCAAAAACTGAGGCAAAAAATACTGCAATGTCCCAAAGGCGGTAAAAATTATTGGTCGTTTGTCAAAAACATTAGAGATTCCGCCTCATTCTCCATCCCAATGCTCATTTACAATGACATTCCAGCTGTCAGCTCTTTGGACAAGGCCAATGTGCTTGCTGCACGCTTTGCGGCCAGCTCAACATTCCCAGATTGTGCTTTGTCCCTGCCTGCACTTTAGTGCGTCGAATCCTCAATGGGACAGCATCAGGCTCTTTTGTCGAAAATGCGTGTATTAGGGATCGACGACTCTCTTCTTCAATGGGTTAGAAACTACCATTCGGAACGTTCAATTCAAGTTGTCTTGGATGTTTTCAAGTCCGATATTCACAAAATAAATGCTGGTGTGCTCCAGGGGTTCGTTCTGTCTCCAACACTATTTTTAATTTTCATCAACGATCTCTTGTCTGTTACTTCTAATCCAATATATTCCTTTGCTGACGACAGTACTCTCTGCTTTTCGTATTCGTTCCCGGACTCACGTCCCTGCTCTTCGGCTGTAGAATGGGAACGGCAGCGTATGTCAAGCTCATTAAATTCCGATATTAGCAGCATAACCAATTGGGGAACTATCAACAGAGTGGAATTTAATGGTTCCAAAACACAATGCTGTCTGCTGTCGTTAAAGCGAAATTTAAATACCCAGCCATTATCCATGAATGGCACTTGGATCGTTATGTTTCCATTCTCGGTATGTGTTTCAACGACAACTTACGTTGGAATGACCAAATATTCGATGTCGTCAAAAATGCTCCGAAATGTCAAGGTTTCCTCAAGCGATGTAAGAAATACTTCACCCCTTCTGATCTGGCCTCAGTATATAAGGCATTTATCCGCCCGAAATTTGCATTGTATTGTTGCATTTGTCCATGTGGCTTTACTTTTGGACCCTTGGTAGCCGCACATCTTATGCACTTTTGCACCAACTCTCGACATCTTGTTAAGCGCTTAGCCAATAGAAACGTTCCCTTACTTTTTCCAACGTCTTGTTTATTTCCAAACGGCCTCCTGAGATTCCGTCATGTATCTCATGGAGTACTTGGCTGACTCTGGACCGTGGCACTATTAGCTGCATACGAGATGTTGTCCCATCTGCACTTTCCCATTTTTGCTTCAGCAATCCATTTTGCACACATAGCGAATCCCACTGTGCCTAGTATGCCTTCAGAGTTTGGCTCCGATCTGATATCTGCTGTCAGCTTGGTCTTTCCTCGTGTTCCTTTCAGGGCAATATTGGTCCGATTTCATTGCCTGCTTGCTGGGATGAACGGATTTCGTCTATACTCCAACCTTCTATTGGCTCAGTCCTGATCGTTTGAATAGTGGCCTGTCCTTTGGCTTCTTTACGGCTGCTGTGTTCACATTTTACTCCGCACGGTCGATGAGAGAGAGAGCCAGAAGCGGCGGGTTACACAGTAGTTCCGTTCAGGTCTGGAGAGTACTTTACTGTAATATGCGACCACTTTCTCTTGACCGTCAGGAACTTGGGAGATCACAGCTCTGACCCCAACATTGCTAGCGTCTGCGTCCACGATGAACATTTTTCCAGGCGTGGGGTAACCCAAAATGAGGGCATTGCACAGCTGTCGCTTCAGTTCTTGAAATGCTTTTTCGCATTCTCCAGACCACCTGAACTGTCGGCCTTTTTCCGTAAGTTGATGCAGGCTCTTTGCAATGCCAGAAAAATCCTTTACGAACCTTCTGTAATACGTGGCGAGTCCCAAGAAGCTTCTCAGTTGGTGTTTATCTTTTGGAGAAGGCAAACTTTTCACGGCTTCGATTTTGTCAGGATCCGTTCTTACTCCTTCCGCTGATATAATGTGACCCAGATATTTTACTTCCGGACGAAACAAGGCGCACTTTTCTGGGTTGAGCGTTAAATGAGCACTTCGTATCCTCTCAAACACTTCTTTTAGATTTTCGCGGTGCTCCTCGTACGTCTTACCTATGACAATAACGTGGTCCAAATATACTAGGCAGGTTTTCCAGGTGAGTCCTTGCAATGTTCGTTCCATTAATCGCTCGAAAGTGGCCGGAGCGTTGCACAGTCCAAACGGCATCACTGCAAACTGGCAAAGACCGCTTCCTGTAGTGAAGGCAGTTTTCTCGCGATCCGCACGATTTATCTCTACCTGCCAGTAACCGCTCTTCAAGTCAAGTGTTGAAAACCATTTCGCTCCAGAAAGCATATCCAAAGTGTCATCGATTCTCGGAAGTGGATAGCTGTCCTTTTTAGTGACATCATTGAGACGTCGGTAGTCTACACAAAATCTCGTGCTGCCATCTTTCTTCTTCACGAGGACCACTGGAGATGCCCACGGACTTTGCGATTCTTCAATCACTCCCTCAGCTTTCATCTTCGCCATCATTTCGGCAACTTCTGTTTGCTTTGCCAATGGAAGACGCCTTGCAGGTTGACGGATTGGTCGAGCGTCTCCGGTGTCAATGTGGTGTTGAACAATATGCGTACGTCCATATTCTCCGACTTGTGTAGCAAATATATCAGCGTACTCACCGATTAGTTTTTCTGCCAGGATTCGCTGATCTTCATCCAGATTACTGAGGCTGCTCTGAACTGTTGTGACCGGTGTTGCACCCTTTTTTCCCGTTGTGGTCGATATAGCCTCAACAGGTACGCATTTTCCCACTATCTCCCCCTTTTTCACATTTACACTGACTGTCTTTGGATTTAGAATCCTTACAGAGACCATGTTGTTCTTTGGCTCCACTAAGGTCTTTCCCACCATGAAGACTCTTTTCTTTTTTGGCTCCATCAAATAGAATCGGTGGCTACCAGGACCACCTTCCACTTTTGCCCACAAAATTGCTTCTGACGAAGGCCCTAGACTCTGATTGCTCCAGATGACGACATTTGAGACTGAGGTATTGGCGTTTCCGTATATCATTGGTATCTCGATGTTTCCGTATTTCAGGGTTTGTGCCCCCAAGTCGACTACAAGTCCATGTTCTCTCATGAAGTCTGTACCAATGATGCACTCGTCACATATGTCAGCTACCAGAAACGCGTGAGTGAATGTTATTCCGAATTCGATTTTTATGCGGACTTCACCATATACGAGTACCTTAATCGTTGCTCCTGTAGCTGTTCCCAAGCTGTAACTGCTAGTGTTATGCAGCCAAGACTTCTGCACAAGATTCCGTTTTTCTTTTCCACTGACAATTTCTACTAGAAGGCTTTCGTTGCATCGTTTTGCCAGAGAGACTTGGATGATGGTCCTGGGGCCGTCGACTCCTGCTACCAACTTCTGCCCCGCGAAGTTGGTGCTTAAGCATTTCCCGACTGATGGGTTCGGGAAGTTTGACCGGCTTCTTGATAGCTGTTTCTGCGGGTTTCTTCCTCTATTTGCTTGTCACCACAGTGAGGGCAGGCTTTTCGTCGCACCGGTTCTTTACACTGCCTTTGAAGGTGTCCTATTTTATTGCAATTCCATCTATCTATTCCATCTATTATCCATCTATCTCGTCGAGTATCTCGTTCCTCGGCACTAATTCTTGTGCAGGAGCATTCGATAGATGTTACTTCCCTGACGAAATGTGGAAAGTGCTTCAGCAAGGGTTCTTTTCCCGGCAATCCTTACTGCTGACTGTAGCTTCGAATCTGCAATTCCCCTGATAAATGCATCTTTTGCTATTTCGTCGATAATTTCCTGGCCTGCGGTGGGGTATGACAGATGTGCAAGTCTACTCACGTCTGCTTGGAGCTGCTGCAGTTATTCTCCTCTTTGCTGCGTTCGGCTTTGCAATTGGACCTTGTAGACCTCCTGCATGTGGCTATCCCCAAACCGTTTCTCGATAGCCTGTACTAAAGTCACATAATCTTTATGCTTTTCGATGTCTACTGTTTGCAACAATTCTGCTGCAGGACCGTGCAAAGCCATTGTTAGGGCAAAGCACTTTTCCTCATTGTCCCAGTCGTTTGCACAGGCAGCCATTTCAAACTGCTTCTTATAAGTAGACCATGAGGTCTGGCCATCGAATGAGGGAGGCTTCAAATCTTTTCTCCTTGGACCGCTTAAAGAACATTCTCGCAGTTTCTGTTTTCGCACTGTGTCGAGTTCTTTTGCCAGTTGCTGAACTTTGCTGTCCATTTCTTCGAATTTTTCGCCAACATTCTTCTCTATTGTATCAAATTTGTCATCAACGTTCTTCTCTATTCTATCAAATTTGTCATCAACGTTCTTCTCTATTCTTTCAAATTTGTCATCGATTTCTTCGAATTTTTGCTGGAGAGTGTTATTTTGTTCTTCCAGTTTTTGTTCTAGACTATTCTTTTGTTCGTCGAATTTTTGTTCAATGCTGCTCTTCTGCTCGTCTAGATTTTTCTTTTGTTCATCCAACTTTTGTTCGAGACTATTCTTTTGTTCATCCAGCTTTTGCTCGAGACTATTCTTTTGTTCTTCCATTTTCTGTTGAAGACCGTCCAAATTTTTCTTCTGTTCGTCCATTTTTTGTTCGAGACTGTTCTTCTGTACGTCAATTTTTAACAAGAGGAGTTGCATCATTGCAGACATGTCACTGCCGGTACTTGTCTGTTCATCCTCGTCAACATCAAAGGAATATGCATCAGGGTCATGACCCTCGTTGTTCAAAGCCTCCTGAAGTCTGAGCACCAGGTCACTTTTTCCTCCACTGGCGCTGAGGCTTCTCTTGTTCAACTCGGATTTGAGTTGGACGAGGGTCAACTGTAATAGTTTTCGACCCATTCTAGCTTTTTCAAATAGTCAGAAAACACTTTTTCTTTTTATACACACAATAAGTCCTATCCCACTTCTGACACCAATGTAAAATGTTTGTGTGGGTACAAATAATAGAACTTATTCTTTTCAATACAAATCCGTTTATTCAGTACAGTTACAATTCACTATTTAATTCTTTCTCTCAGTACAATCCAATTTCTCAACCACTTATACTTTTCTTATCGTTTACCTAAACCACTTAATCACTTCTCCTAATTAACACTTTAATTTACACAAATTAACACACAAATTACACTTTAGAACTGACTTGCATAGCTTGGGGATGCTAGTATTTATACTCGAATGACATACTTCGAGAACAATCCTCGCCATCCAGCGTCCCATACAATTTCCAATTTGCTGGAAAATTCGATTCCACTCTCCAGTCGAGACTTTGTTATTCCAGTATCGAAATCTTCTGGTCTTTGACTCTAGATGTCGCTGCTCACATTTAAGTGGTTATCACAATATCATATATTATTATCTTTTGTTTCAATAAATGTAGTGTTAATTTAACAAATGTATGCCATGTTTATTTCTTAATTAATCCTTATTTATATAGTTATGTTCTTTCATTAGCAAATTAATAAAAAAAAACAATTTAAAAAAAACAATTTCATTAGCAAATTAATAAAAAAAAAAACAATTAAAAAAAAACAATTTGTATTAATTTGCTAATGAAAGAACATAACTGGCGCAGTCGGTAGGATATTGTTGCCTATCAATCCGTCAAAATTTTCATGGAATTTAAATTCTAAAAACTCCGCAGTTTTACCTATTTTCCCTAACTCTTTAAACAACGGAATTTTAACCTTCCTATCTACATATATGGGTGTGCTTGTTGTTAAAATTTTGAGTGGGGTTTTTAGCTTTGTTTGCCATTTGGGATGGCATATCCCTGGGTTCAGGATACTGGTCTCTGATCCAGTGTCGATCAGTATTCTTAGCCTGTACTTGTTTTTTGTTTCAACTATTATATAGGGTAATCGGCTATTGGGCTTTTTTCCCGAAAATCCTCTTTTCTTTCTAGTTTATTCACTTGCCTGGTTACTGCTGATAATGTATCCATTGGCTCTACTATGTCATTGTGATTGTGATTACTTCTAGAGGGGTTATTTGGGTTTGCTCTAGCTTGACTACTTTGGTTTGTCCTAAACTGATTGCTTTGATGTGTCCTAGACTGAATACTTTTATTTGTCCTAGTCTGGTTATTCCTATTTGGGCTATTTTCGTTAAATTGTTGTCTGTTGTGTCTGTCGTCTGACTTATTAGTCTTGTCGGAATTTCGTTGAAGATTTCTATCGGAATTTCGTCCCTGATTAGAGTTAGAAATACCTCCGGAATATGCATATCCTGTCTCTGATAAGATCTGCATTGCCTCTTCTAAGTTTTCTGGATTTCTGCAGTGTAAAAGTCCCTTCATTGGCTCTGGAATTTTGCTTATAAAAATTCGAAGAGCTGCTTTACAGTTTTGTTCTATTTCAGTATGGTTATGAGCTCTAATTGTTTTGGTTTTGTTATTAAGTCACCTAAGAATTACTTTAATACTCTTGTAATACTCCTGACAATGATTCCTATAGGGTATACTCCTAAGGTCATCATACAACTGTTCGATAGTTTTCCTGTCACCAAAATATTGAAAGAATAACTTTTTTACGTCTTCCCAATTACTGACACTGTTATTTATCTCTATAGCTTCCCTAGCTTTGCCTACCAGTTTATTTTTAATGATATCGAAAAAAAACATTTGCCCTGTCTCATCGTACCTAGCAAGGGTCGGATATATTCTATCCACCAAGTCAATAAAATTGTGTAAATTATCCCTATTCCCATCATAATTTGGGAGACTATTTAGATATTTTAAAGGGTCTATACTTAAGGTTAATTGACTCACGCTTGCGGATGCTCTTTCTGATGTCATCTTAATGATTGGTTCTAGTTGTCGATGATTGTCGATTTCCTCCGTTCTACGTTTCCTTCGTCTTTCGTTATCCAGGTTGTTTAGGTGTTCACTTTCACTATTTATATTTTGTTTTTCTATTGTTATTTCTTGATTCAAAGCACTTTGGGGTTTGCTTTTTTTCTTTTTTACTTATGTTTTATTTTTGTCAGAAAGGACGTTTTGAAAAGCTTCTTTTTTTTTTTTTTTTTTTTTTTTCTTTAGACACTCACCACTATGTGGACTACTTTCTCGACTTATACTTCACTAAAGAGTTAACGTTTTAGTTTCTCTTATACTTCACTGAACTTAATCGCTCTAGTTTATTTCTTATTATGAATTTATTGTCACTTTGTCGTAACGAGATGTTCACATGAGTTAAATAATAGAAATTAAACGCGTATTAATATTGTTCTTTACCGAACACTTTTCGCGTACTCAACGTTTTTGTTTTTATGATTTTATTGTCACTTTGTAATGTGTGATTTTTTAGCTGGTTTGGTTTTGGCAACACTGGTTTTGACAGCTGACGTGTGTTTAGTACCTTGTGTCACTGTCAAACAGCTTCAGTTTGGTTTGCAATTTAACCATGGATCGTCTTACAAATGAACAACGCTTGCAAATTATTGAATTTTACTATCAAAATTCGTGCTCGGTTCGAAATGTTCATCGCGCGCTGCTTCCATTTTATGATCGGCATTCTCGACCTTCTGAGCAGTCTATTCGGAAGATTGTGACCAAATTTCGCACCAAATTTACTTTGTTGGACATTAAACCACCAACACGTTTACGTACTGTGCGTAGTGAAGAAAATATTGCGGCCGTATCAGCTAGTGTGACAGAAGACCGCGAAATGTCGATTCGGCGCCGTTCCCAGCAGTTTGGCCTTTGTTACAGCACTACGTGGAAAATTTTGCGGAAGGATTTGGGCGTAAAGCCTTTTAAGATACAGCTGGTGCAAGAACTAAAGCCAGCCGACCTACCACAACGCCGAATTTTTGGTGAATGGGCTCTTGGAAAGCTGGCCGAGGATCCGCTTTTTTATCGAAAAATTGTGTTCAGCGATGAGGCTCATTTTTGGTTGAATGGGTACGTAAATAAGCAAAATTGCCGCATTTGGAGTGAAGATCAGCCAGAAGCATTGCAACAGCTACCAATGCATCCCGAAAAAGCCACTGTTTGGTGCGGTTTATGGGCCGGCGGCATTATTGGGCCATATTTCTTCAAAGATGATGCGAATCGCAGCGTTACTGTCAATGGTGAACGCTACCGAGCGATGATAACAAACTTTTTTTTGCCCGAAATGGAAGTTCTTGACTTGCATGATATGTGGTTTCAACAAGACGCTGCCACATGCCACACAGCACGCGAAACAATGGCGCAATTGCGAGGCGAGTTTGGTGAACAGTTAATTTCACGTTTCGGGCCGGTCAATTGGCCGCCTAGATCGTGCGATTTGACACCATTAGATTATTTTTTGTGGGGGTATGTCAAGGCTAATGTCTATAGGGACAAGCCCGCTTCGATTGACGCACTGGAAGCCAACATCCATGCATTCATTCGTGAGATACCGGCAAATATGTGTGAAAGAGTATGCCAAAATTGGACTCAGCGGATGGGCTAGGTTCAAACTATCGATTCAAATAAATATTTCATTCATTTTTTGGAATTTTTTGTGTTTTTTTTTTAAAAAAAGTTTTAAACCTCTTAAAAAATCACCCTTTAGTAACGAGACGTTTACATGAGTTAAATAATAGAAATTAACCGCGTATTAATATTGTTCTTTACCGAACACTTTTCGCGTACTCAACATCCTACCGACTGCGCCAGTTATGTTCTTTCATTAGCAAATTAATAAAAAAAACAATTTTTATTTACTTTTCAATTTATTTTTACAACACTTAACTCTACGGTTGGCTCTCTCTCGATACCTTCCGTAGAGTTAAGTGTTGTAAAAATAAATTGAAAAGTAAATAAAAATTGTTTTTTTTATTAATTTGCTAATGAAAGAACATAACTATATTAACATACTTCTTATTTTAATTCTAATTGTTGTCTTCTATTTCTTTCCCGGGTGATGGTGTCAATTTGCCTCCATAGATCATTAGCTATCTCCCAAGGTGGTGGTAGTTCGCTGTAGAGCCTGGCTTTTAAATTCGCCAATAGTCTCCTTTCCTGCACTAGTACTCCGCCTCTTTTCTTTTGCGGTTTGTTGTTTTCTGGTATCGCCTTTATCTGCCCTCTTTATTTATCTAGCTTTATATTCCTCTAGGGTAATCGGCTTTGACCCAGGTGTGGCAGGCATCACTTATTCGTTTCCTTCGATCCTTCGAACATCAGTATTTCACATTATTCATTTGTCCAATAAAAAAAAACACAACTTTTAACACATAATTAACTTAATCTAGCTATTTAGGCATAATCGCACTACAATTGGATTAGAAGAATCAGACCTAGAGATCATTAACGTAAATTAAAAAAGTGTCGGAGACAGAATGTATCAGACTTGATACCGTGCAAAACGACTTTAATTGAACGTTGTGAAAAGTAATTTCTAATCCATTGAAGAAGAAATTCACCTTTCCCAAATGGGCTCATTTTCGAAAAAGAACCTAATGCCAAACTCTGTCAAGTGCCTTTTGCAATATCAAAGGGTGGCCAATACTCAAATGTTAATTAGAGCCCTGCATGAGTGGAGTCAAGGTACTGTGCACAGTAGTCAACTCATTCACACTGATTCAGATTCATGAATCCTACCACAGTAAAATATGAATTTTTGAGTTAATGAATCATATAGTGTGCTATAAACACAAATCACTCATTGCTTATGAATGAATCCGAATGAATCATTAGTTTCGTGTGGATCATGTTTCATGAATTAGAATGTGTGGTATCAATTCACTCTCAGTAAATCACAGTAAATCATGTACTCCTATTGAAATGGGTTTTTTGTATTTTTTTTTATTGTTCTCTATGCGTTGCAGCATTTTATTTAAAAGCAACATATGTACATATGTATTTATGTATACATATTAATTTCTTAAGAAGGCACAAACTTCACGAAAATTTATTTTTTTTTGCCATATTTCACTAGAAACGAGAACGGAGTAATTGTGAGTATTTACTATGTATATATAGAAGGAAACCGCTGATATTTTTATAATTTCCTTTTTCTTAATTGTTGCGCTTTATTACGACAGTTTTTTTTTTATTGTTTATTACTTTCGGACGCGAAAAATGATTTTTTAGTTTAAGATTTTGAAAGCTAGGATATATTGAATTTAATATTTGTGTTTTATTACATTATAATTAAAGGATAATGATTAGGCGGGTTAATTATATTTTCTTCCACTCATAAAATTATGAAGGAACGAATGAGGATTTGGCAATTAGGTCGTAAAATTCAAAAAACTTCATTCAGGAATTCTAGGAAACTTTCATTTTTTGTAATTAAAGTAGGAAGCAGAAAAAAAGTGTCATGCAAAAATTAACCCGGAGATTCTGTATTATTATTTTTTGTTGCAATTCTCAAGTAGTGTATTTTCTTTTTATATACACTAATTTTATGAAAATGTTAACTGAATACACATAGAAAATCCTTTTTATTGTATTATACCTACACTCAAAACTTTTACGATAAAAAAGTTTCAGAGCATAAGCACTAAATAAAACCCCACAAAAAAAAAAAAAAAAAACAACTACAAATTATTGTTCATTCATGAAATCACGCTATAAAAAGCAAAGCGTAAGTTTTTTATTAAGTGTTTTTTCTTTATTAAACTCTTAAAATTGCAAGTTTTCTGTATTCAAATTAAACATCTCATTAAATGTACTTTTCTAATATTATTTTTTTTAAGTAAACATAATTCTTAAGAATATGTACATACATTACGTGCTGCATATTTTCCATTCCCACTTATTGTTTTCTCCGACCGTCTTTCAAAACAACGAATCAAATGCAATCATAGTGAATCACAATGAATCACACCACTCACAACACACGAAAAATAACTCCTTACTGCAGTTACTATTTGAATTACAAACTGTGAGGTATGAAAGACATAAAAATGAATCTGAATGAGACTGAATCATTTCAAATCACACGATTCATTCTGTCTCATAAAATGAGACATATGATTCATTCAGAGTCATTTTTAAATGAGTTGAGTTATTTGAAGTTTGACTCCACTCATGCAGGGCTCTAGTTCGAATCCCAACTGGTCCCGCAAAAAACATACATATATTTTTTTCAGTTAACTAAAATCATGTGAGTTGAGTAGTTGCTGAGAACACAACAAGTGCACTTACACCAATAATGTAGTTTCCCCATTAAATATCGGATGCCACCCATGGAGCGAAATAACCACTGATCACAAGCCGCTTTCTTCTCTCTCTGTCTAAGTTTCCAAAACACGTGCTCCGGCATTCTATAAGTAGTCATACCCTCTTGAGTGTTAAGTTCTTTTTTTTTTAAGGACCACCTTTTTTTTAGTCAACTAAAATCAAATAAGACGAGCAGTTAATAAGAAAACAACAAGTTAAATTACACTAATAACTTAATCTCCCCAACTAAATGTCGAATGCGATCTATACAGTGAAAAAACCACTTAGCCCAAACATATTTCCCTCTCCCTCCACCCTGTTCTTCAAAAAGTTAGGGAGGAGAATGTAATTATCTTACTTTTGTCAGATTAGTGTAGACTCGGTACTTACGTAGTCCGGTTTTACACAGCGCATGAGTGTAATGTGCATGTTTTGGTTATTTTCTTTTGAACTGTTATTCAGTGATGCGCGCATTTTAACACGAAACCTTTTCCCTTTCTTTGGTTTTTCATGTTATTTGACAGCTCTCTTTCATTTCATCTTTGGCGTTCAGTGTTTCATAATTGAAAATGAGACCGCTTGTTAATTCTTTGGTCCATTTAAGTTCATTCGCCATACTGAAATGTTGTGCTCGTAACAACAGCCAAGGAAATAATGAAGCAAATGAGAAAAAGAAAGAAGAAGGAGAAAAACAAATGTCAAAAAGATGCAATGAATATCTTACCCGCATGCAGTGTGAATTTGGTTAGTCCGCTTTTACACGTCGCAAGTTTCGAAAGATTCAAATGAGTGCAAAAGAGAGGGATAATGAAACAAAAAATACCCAAATAACCAAATTCCCACTGCATGTGGGTAGCAATTTCATTGCAAGTTTTTGACATTTCTTTTTCTCCTTCTTCTTTCTTTTTCGCATTTGCTTCATTACTTCTTTCGCTGTGTTACGAGCACAAACATTTCAGTATGGCGGATGAACTGAAATGGACCAAAGAATTAACAAGCGGGCTCATTTTCAATTATGAAAGACTGAGCGCCAAAGATGAAATGAAAGAGAACTGTCAAATAACATGCAAACCCAAAGAAGAGGAAAGTCTTCATGTAGAGTTGCGCGCATCACTGAATGACAGTTCAAAAGAAAATAACCAGAACATGCGCATTACACACTTGCGACGTGTGAAAACGGACTTAATTGGGTATTTTTTGTTTCATTATCGCTCTCTTTTGCACTCATTTGAATCTTTCAAAACATGCGACATGTAAAAGCGGACGTACTTACTTCTCGGTAAGACAAGCTTACCAGTGAACCTGTTTGCTACGAAAACTGTACTACCATTCATTGAGAATTTTCTAGTTTCGAGGCATTTCAAGAACTGGAATGGTTTTCTTAGGAGTCGCTTCAACGTGTGGTTTGACGATACGCGATTGCTTCTTGTGGGTTTATGTATTCCATGTATTGAAAACCATGCTTAGCGCGTTTCTGCTGAGATAGAGCTACAAATGCTCGACAAAATCGGATCGAAAAAATGCGCTTCGTCAAAGCATAAGAAGCCATTTTACTGAAGTATTCTTCAAAACATAATGTGTTGAACAATTTTGCATAGTTAGAGATTTTTGAACCAAATTCAATTTCTGTCATAATAATTTAAAAAAATAAAATGTAATAAAATATAATTAAGAAGTTATTTTATTCTCTTTGGTGTAAAATTATCGTTAAAATAAATAGTATTATGGATGTTTCAGCATCTACTCGTATATGTAATAACCACAACAAATTTAAAGCCGATTAAATTATTTGTAAAAACTTGCTAAAATTAAAATTATTTCTAAGTTCAACTAAGTATCATAATTGCTTAGATATAATTTTACATAAATTGAAAGTACCTATACAAATGTTGTTTTTTTAATGTTTGGTTTTTAATAAATTCACATCAGACCACCTTAATTGTCTTAATTTTTTCATATTTTTCTTTATTTATTTTTCGCAGATTGATGGTTCGACACTTCGTACTTTGTGTATGCAACATGGTCCACTTATAAATTTTCATTTGTACTTGAATCAAGGAATTGCCTTATGTAAATATGCCACTAGAGAAGAAGCCAACAAAGCACAAATGACATTAAATAACTGTGTTCTTGGAAATACAACAATATGTGCGGAGTCTCCTAATGAAAGCGAAGTTCAAAGCATTCTACAACATTTACCCCCATCTGTTGGTCAAACCTCTAGTTCAGTAAGCTCTGCCGGTGGTGGCGCTGGCAGCGTTAACTCCGGTATTGTTGGCGGCGGGAATAGTGTATCCTCTACTGTTACGGGTGCAGGAAGTGTAAGCGGAGGTGGTAGTAACGGCGGTGGCCAAAATGGACCAGGGAATAACAATAATAGTAACAATTCGGGAGTTAGTGGCACCGGGTCGACTGGTGTTGGTACTAACAATGGTCAAAAACAGGTAGGGAAACCGATTTCAAGTACATAAAGAATTATGTACGTTCTATTGTTGAAGACTGAGTTTTCTTAAAACAAAAAAAAAAAAACAACTTCAGATACAGAACAAGAATCATTTTATTGTGGAAAACCATTTTATATTCATATATATAAATATATATATGTATATGTATATATAATGCACATATATATAAATACACATATTTATATTACATTACATATACATATATTATGTAGTATGTATATGCAACATATATTCATACATATATATATGTATGAGAACATAGGATATATGCAGCAAATACCATTTAATAATACGATTACATTTTCGTATGCCTCTCTCCAGTGGTCAAAAAAAAAAATTAATAATAAAAAAATAAATTTACGAAAAGTAAATCCAAACAAAAGATATAATATGAGCGATAATTAAACATTCATTACACATTACTCTTCGATATCTTCATTATTACTACCTGTTCACTTCATATGCCAGTTTAAATATTTCATCAGGAATTGGCATAAATCATAACTTTATTGGTTCCGTGAAAAGAAAAGCTATTGCACATTTTGCACATATTGATTAATTTTATTATAATTTTTATTGTATTTCTGGTTTGATATTTGCATTGTTATTTTTTCTATAGAACTATACCAAACAAATTAGAACACCGTTAGGAAAATCTGCACATAATGGCCAATTTTATATTTCTCATATAGAAGTAACTTTTGTTTTGTTAAAGATATGATTTTTCATGCAGTCTGTAATCTAGATAAAAAGAAAGAACCAATATATTCTTAAAATTTTTAAAATAAAGCTGTTTGGGAGTACAAATATTTTAAACATTTTTTATTGCTATAAATTGAACGTCGTCTTAACGCACTTATTACGAAACTTTAATTGAAATAATAATACAAAAACAACAAGTTTTACAAGAATCGGTAACAAAATGAGTCTAATTTGAAATTAAGCTTTATGCCTAATTATATTGATTATTTTGTTATAATTTATATTTTTCTTTGATATTTTTTGCGATTTTTTGTACAAGTTCTAGAAAAGATAATTAAAAATAAATTGATGTCGTACCAAAATAATTCTTCAATACAACATTCTTTTTGACGGTGTTTACTTTTTGCTCAAGTATCAGTCTAACAATATATCTAAAATCATTTTATTGGGGCGTTAGTTGCTGATATTATTCGTTTTAACTAATTTGACACTTGCTATAAAATAATATATTAAATTTTTATTAAATAATGAATACTTATACTTTTTTTTTTTATTAAGGAAACCAGCATAGTAAATTTTGTGCAGAAAGTTTATATGAACAAAAAATGTTAAATAACTTGCAAATAATAAGAATAGTTGTTTTATAGTTTACTGTTGAACAAGTCTAAGTATTTGCTTAATATTTGATTCCTTTCTACAATATTTAGTTAGAAATAAGAAGATACAAAGCTTTTACGATTTTTTGCACATAACACGTGTAAAAATAAATACATACCTATAATGTGTTTTGTTTTGCTTCTTTACGTATGCAATAATTCATAGGAAAATATGAATTCCTGATTTTGCATAATAAAGGCCAATCAATAACCAATCATTCAATATAGTTAGCATGACTGCAAAATTCCACGAAAAGACCATTTTGAAGGTGCAGCTATTACTTATATATACATATATTTAAATATATATGTAGATATTAACTCAAGGCTACTATATCTTCGGTTATACGATCTCTTGTTTTACATGTGTATTATGTGAAACAATACCATGAGTAGTTTTAATTTTTTAAGCTACTACTTCATTTATGTTTTATGTTCTAATTTCTTTTTTTCAACTCACAAATTATTTTATATAAGTACTTATATAAAGCATATATACATATATAAAGCAGGAAAAATTCATTTTACTTAATTGATCCTTTCTTATTGTTTTAAATATAAAATTACATTTATCAAAATTTAACATAGTGTATACTTTCTTTTCGAAACATTTCCGATACGCTGCTTCAAACAAAACAAATAAATACAAATAACATTGCGTCAACTATGTTCTGTGCTATCGACAACTGTCGCTAAATCTTTATTTGATATATGGAAAACAATTTGAATTTATTAAAAAAAAAAATGGTGGAAATATCTAACTTTGTCATTATAATTCTACTATACATATGTACATACCTTTAACAATGGATTCGGTGATGGTAATGCTGAACGATCTCCCATTATAGAACAAACAGGAACAGATGCCTGGGGCTCCGGAACAGTATGACAAGCTACTAATACAGCAGCAAATTTATGGACATCTCTCGATGGAACGACTGAACGCGGGACACCGTCGAATTTAAAATCATATTTACCAGAAAACCTTCTCGAGCTTAACTGAACCACAAGTAAAAGACACAGAAGAAAATACAACGGAGAATGATATTAAGTATATCTTTTATAATTTTCTTCAAACTGATTTACAGTAGTACTTGACAGCAGAAATTTTTGAAAAAAAAATCTAAGCAATCAGGAAACTATAAAGTGTTTTTTTTTCAAAAATTGTTTTTTTTAAGGAAGCTGTGATTAATGGTTATAATTCTTTTTTTTTCAAATATAACAATGTTTTTATCAATCAATCCTTATACAAGAATTATGTACTTTATTCATAAAAGAGTTACAAGGATTTATGCTAAGTTTGTATAAACAGCAGCCAGTAGGAATTTATTTTTTCTAATGTTTATCGAAATATTTTAATATGCATATATAAATATTAATTAGGGTCTAAAATAAAAGAAATCGAAATTTTTTGGATTACAAGAATCAAATTGCGAAAAAGTAGGCGCCTTTGTGAGGCCAATCATTTAGATTATTATTTCACATCGTGTTATGTATGATTATGTTAAGATGTATAAATTGGTAAAAATAAATTGTTATTATATTTTTTTATTATTACTATTATTTTTTTAAAGTAAAAGTGTTAGTGATTTGTTATTTTATAGAGTAATTTAAGTCTACAGAAATTAGTTTGAAGCTTGTTTGAAATTTTCGATACAAAACAATATGAATAATAAGGGACATAAAACAATTTTAATATTAAAATAAGTTTTTGAGCTTCAGAATTGGTTTGGAATATTTGCAAATTAATGGTCGCATTTATTGCTAGAAAAAATATTCGATTAATGTCAACTTTATTGGATACTTCAAATAAGTTTTTAATGTTGGCGAAAAACGGCTTAATAAGCAATCATTATTCCATTTAATGCTCAAATTCTGGTGCACAAAATATACCGAGGTTTAACAGGTTTGTGATTTAACCTGGAGCAAAAAAAAATCTGTTAATTTACCAGTAGTTAAATTTATTTTCTTTTATTTTTTAGAAGTATTTCTCAATAACCTATCATTTTAGTATAAACAATTAAACCAACACAATTTTATTGGTTTTAAATTTACGAATAAAAACAATTAATTTAAGAAAAATTAAACATTCTGAAATGCTGGATGTTAAAATAAAAAAATAATTTATAAATAAAAGTTTTCAAATAGAAATCTAAACCAAAATCATAATATTTTAAAACAATGAAATAGGATTAAATAAATTTGCCTTTACTTATTCTTGTCATTCGTACAATATGCTTAGCATCCGCTTTTTATTGTATATGTTTCTGCAGTAAATTGTTACTACTTTTCTTCCGTAGATCAAACAAATCCAACGTTTCCACATTGTGGTCCTTAATTAAATATATATATATATATATGTATTTATAGGATATAGCATACAAATACATATATGTATTATGATATAGCATATAAATACATATATAGACTTTTCTCTTTAAATTCAAGTAACATCTGCTTTACCTCAATTGTTTCCTGATTCCGTTTTCCACTGGTTTCGCACCGGAAGTGAGGAAGTGGCAATTTGGACCCCAATAGAACATTAAAAATTTCTTCTGGTTTTGCTGTAAAATTTTGACATGTACTTGTTAAATGCCAAATTTTTATTTCGCAATTTTTTTTCTTTTTTGCGAAATGGCAGAATTTAATAAAATATTTATTTCTGCTTCCATCTTTTATTTTTGTATTTGCTTGCGAATCAATTTATGTGTGTTAGTACATTCCGACATAAAATCCAGAAGATAAATTTTGCTTTTGAAATGAAAACCAGAAGCAATATTTTGTTTCTGAAAAAGTGAGAACAGTGCCACTGGAATAGAAATGGCTTCTGTCGGCCAATGGAAAATGCCATAAGATATTAATTTCTACCCAGTATGCACATAAAAATGTATTATTCATTGACAATTTTTGGAGACCGTAAAAAAATAGAATATACAATGTTTAAAACTATTAGATATATTCATTTCTAAACTTTCTCAGCGATATAGTATTTCGAAAAGAAAGTATTTCGAAAAGAATTTGCATCTTGTCATAGCTTTAGACAAAGTTCCATCAAAGAATTTCTGCTGCTGTTACTGTAAATTAATTTATAGTGTATAATGTAAAAGAAAAAAGTTTTTCTGAGACTTTGTCGTATCAGAAATAAAAATAAAGCTACAAGAATATACTAAATTTAAGGACTACGTTCAAGATTCAATACTGTAGCTACGGAACTAAGAGTCATATATTTTGAGAATTTTATTTTTAAATTGAAATCTTATTTTTCAGAAGCAACTATACATAGAGGCGCAAACGGTTTAGATTTATAAAAATGTTTCAGTTTTCAATATTTATAATTTGGACAATTAGAAACATATAGTTATAGTATTGAATTCAAGATATGTTAAAATTTCGAAAATAAAAAAGTTATTTGAATTTGTACAATATAATAAAAATTTGTCATTCATTTAATAAAAGAGAAATGTTTGGTGAAAAATTTTGGAAAAAATTGTAATAAATACTATTTGCTCAGCCTAAGATAGATATAAATTTAAGATAAGTAAAGTATAATTATAAATCGTAATATTGTTTAATATGTCACAAATAATAAATACGAAGTAAAAGCCCATACCAATAAATCAGCATTATTATTTAAAAAATTACTCATATTGTAATTCAGTTATCAAATGAATTTAACTAACAGAAATGTATCGCCCGCAACACAGATACACACACACACACATATATATATATATAGCAATATCCATATGCATATGTATAATGGCTAGATATAGTCATTATGCATATATATATATATATATAATATATATGTATGTGTATATTATAATATACATATATGTGTATCTACTATATGTGCTCATATATAAATGTATATATATATTTAAATATATTTGTATTTATATATGTGAAGCAAATAAATTTATTAGAAATTGTAATATTTGTGTAAAATTACAATCAAAGTTTTATGTATTTTAAAACTGAAAACAAAAAAGAACAAAGTCGAAAATTTTCGTAGATTTGACAACTTACAATTAATGGTTAAGATATAGAAGACACTCCTAGATTATAAGGTAAATGAATTAAAGTAAATTGAAATAATTTAAAGTAAATTAAGTGAATTTAGTACATCACACCTTCACACATTGTAGACAATTATTTCGTGTAGTATATAAAGAAAGAGGAATTAGCATTATTTAAGAAAATGTGTACTTGAATTCAATTCAATAAAAATTAATAAATTAAACTTATATATCGTACTAAATTTTGTTTTTTGTCCTTAGAAATATTTTTTCTGCTGTAATTTGAAGTAAGTAAAATACAAATTGAAAGAAATGTTTTAATTTTAAAGCATTTTCTTTTTATAAGATATTTGGACAGTGCGGCCGGTAGAAAAGTAAGCCAGATACTGGTCAATGTCAATTTCAACGCCTTAGGAAATAATCAAAGTATAATAATAAATAATCAATCAAATCAAAAAGGAAAAGTTTTGGACCGTGGGACAACACGGACAGCCACATGCATCTAAAATGTAGACAAACAGATAATTTATGATCTGGCTAGAGAAATATTTTTTTTTTAAATATATAGTTGCCCTGGTCAGAGCCAAAGGAGCTTAATCTCTTTGATTAAGATAATAGAGTGCACGTTTGAGGCCAGTAAGTTAGAATAAGATAGCCTTAGTAAGCTAACCTAATTTTTAACCATTCTTTTTGTATAGGGTGTAAGATTAACGAATTGTTTTAGTTAAAAAATGCCTTCACATTCGGGGGGTTTGGCGTTCGATTCCCAACTAGGAAGAACATTAAAGTTTTCAGTCGATTGGATTCATGTGAGATAAGTAATATATTTTTGCAAAGTCAAATTACAGTAATAATAGCACGTGCTGAGGTATATTAAGTTATTAAAAAAATAAAAATTTTGTTTACCGAGACTTGTATCTAAACTTTATAGAATATGTATATACTCGTATCATTTTACACGTGTGGCTTGTAGAGTTTGCTGATTGTTTTTCATTTGATTAACTGTTGTCAACGGCCCCGCCACGCTGCGGACAGGTGACTCCAATACGACAGAGACGTCGCTAATGGCAATGCGGAGCATCTCCGTTTCAGTAGGGCGGTAGGGAGTCGCGACAGAAGGGATGTTGTTTAGCAGCACCAGCACTTTTGGTGTCTTGTTGAAGGGGAGGATGCTTCGTCGCCGAACTCCTCCAGTGATAGGTAGCTTCATGTGAAGCAAAGTGGGTCAGCCTAATGTTTTTTTAGCCATGGCCGCCTTACATAATTGTAGGTAGGTTTAAGCTAGATTTAAACAAAATATACATATAAAAACAAAACAAAAAATATATATGTATATATACATATATTTATATATTTCGTATATACAGGGTGTCCTCTAATTCGTCAACGATAATTTGGGAAATGATTCCTATCTCCAATGCTAACATCACTTATCGAGGATTTAAGGAAAGGCTTTTATACCCTGACGCATGTTAACGGAAATTGCTCAATTAATACTAATGGCAGAAACTTCGTTGATGACGTTTTTAGAAGAAATACTACCCTTTGTAACTGCATTTAAATAAAGTTTATATCTTGTTAGGGTCTTCAGATATTTTTTTTTTTGTGTTTTATAATTTACGCGCGCCTAAGGGGTTAGATACCCTTTTACTGTTGCCAGGGCGCGGGCGGAAAGGTAGAAGGAGGAGAAAGGAAAATTGTTTTTGTAGTGGTTTGAAACTCAGGTGTGTTTGGTTTCGATATTTGCTCTCAGGGGAGTCCGAATCGGGCGGAGAGTTTTTTCTTCACTCAGAATGATTCGAGGTATAATTCACAGTGTTCGAGAAGCACATATATTCAACCTAATTAGTTATCAAAAATAATATGTATTATAATAAAAGCTAATGTAAATGATGAGTAATGCACTGCATTACCATGCATATTGATAATGAGAAAAATCCCTTTATAAAAAAGGTTAATAACCCTATATTATAATTCCTATCAATTAATAACCCCATATTGTATTGCATACTTTTGGAGAACACAATTAAAAAGCAAGTCAGTCAAGCCACACGTCTTTTTTTTCTATATCTCGCTCGGCAAAACATTCCTTGAATATTTTTTTTTCTCTTATTTAATTTGGAATAGTTGGTGAACCCGCATCCTTTTTAAATCATCAAAGATAACATTTCATGGTCCTTCGAGTCCTTCTAATTAATCAATTAATTAACTAAGTAATTGGTGTGAAAAAAAAAGAAGTTTTAAACATTAAGAACCAGTTTAATGATATTTAATTCCAATATTTATATTAGAACAGTGAGTTTTTTTTGTAAGTGCAAAACGGTTTCCCGCGCCGCGCAATTTTGCTTAATTTACAAAGTGCAATTGAAACTTGCATTAATTCATCGCTGGATACCATATGTACGGCACTTAAGTTCCACCGTTGGATCAGTTTAGGCAACAGTTACACGCACCGTTGGATATTTTTACAGCAACAAATACACCAATAAGTCCGTTGTGACCGCAAAGATTCCGTTAGGATATTCGCTATAACTGTGCAGCATACTGTTGAGTCCGTTTAGTACCGGAGCATTTACATTCCGTTTCGGATTTCTTTAATTTGCATTTTGCTGAACATTTACGGAAATTTTAAGATTCTGAGAGTTACGTAAGTTGAAATATACACCCATTTTTTTTTTTTTTTCTCTTCACCATGAGCTCCGCTCTAAGGCTTCAAAGAAATTTGTTAAAGCAAATAACAAAGGATTTTGAAAATTTCGGCAAACGATCGCCAAAGGATAGAACAAAGAACTATATCGCCAACAGGATTTCCGTTCTGGAAGATAACTTCAAAGCAAGCACCCAACACAATGCCGATGGAATCTCATTAATCGAAGCTGGAAAGGAAGAGGAATTAGAAGAAATTTTCGACAAGATCAAGGAAACTTACCTGGATTATAAAACAGCTTTATTGGACAATCTAGACAAATTTCAAGCAACGGTTGAAGCTCCGGTAAGTGCTATGATAAGTACCTGTAGCGATAAGAATATTATTCGTCTTCCGAAAATAAATTTACCGGTTTTCAATGGAGATTATCAGTCCTGGAGATCCTTCCACGATCTTTTTGTATCTTTGATCCACACCAATAAAACATTATCTGAAGTAGAGAAATTACACTATTTAAAATCAAGTTTAGGGGGTGAGGCTGAACGTCTTCTAAATCATTTAGCCATTGACAATGGGAATTATAAGCCAGCGTGGGAAATTCTCATATCCCGCTACGACCACAAACGTGTCCTTGTCAATACACAACTTAAAATTTTCTTTGAGCAGGAAACCATTCAACACGAGACAGCTGCATGTTTGAAAAGGCTGCTGGATACATCAGTGGAATGTCGACATGCTTTGAAAAATCTGAGCATACCGGTAGAACACTGGGATACCATACTTATTTTTTGCATGGTGAAGAAACTTCCTACAACAACCCAGCAACTGTGGGAAGAAAAGCTAGATAAGGAGCTACCCGTGTTTAAGGTCTTTTGCGAATTTTTAGAAGCTAGGTTTAGGACGTTAGAAGCAGTTGGACAGCAGCAGGATACAATTTCAAACAAGGTCTCTAGGGGGCCTTTAGCTAAAACTAAAACATTTCATTTGAAACAAAGCCAAAAGAGCCAGTTCAGTTGCAAAGTGTGCAACAAAGGAGCTCATTCGCTTCGAACCTGTAACCGATTTTTGAAATTGGACATTGCATCACGTAGAAGTGCAGTAGACAAAATCGGCGTCTGCGAAAACTGTTTGGCATACAGTCACGCAACAGGGCAATGTCCAAGCAGAGTTCGATGCTATTTCTGCCAACAGCTTCACCACTCCCTTTTGCATTATAATCCTCCCTCACACACACACCCTAGTACACATACGCCAAACACACAACACCACACTACACATTCAGCGCCTAGCGCGTTCACCACCACTCAACACCACACTACACATTCAGCGCCTAGTGCGTTCTCTAACACTCAACACACACACAACCCCACACCATCTCACTTGTCTTCACTCGTAAATGCTACACCCTTCCAACCTACCCAGCAGGTTAACAGCCTCTACATGACACAAGGTCCCAAGATGCACATTTTATTGGCAACAGCCTTAGTTAAGGTAAGAGCGTCGTCGAGAGTAGACGTCGAACTTCGAGGTTTGATAGATCCAGGGTCAGAGGCCACATTCATTACAACTAAAGCAGCCAAGCGTTTGGAACTAAAAGGCAAACGCACTTTCGTCGAGGTGTCAGGGCTGGGGAAAGTCAGCAGCGGAACGTGTCACAGCTACGCGGATCTTACTCTTGGGTCTCTACATTCGGGTTACGAGATCAATACCCGAGCTCTAATTTTTCATTCCCTGACCGGGCTTCTTCCGGCCAACGAACTGTCGCCAAAGCGTTGGAACCATATAAATGGCTTGTCTCTAGCTGACCCAAAATTCTTCGAACCGGCGGAGGTCGATCTGCTACTGGGCAATGACGTCTACTCCGAAATAGTGCTCCCAGAAGTCATTCGTGGAGATGAACCAATGACACCCATCGCACAGAACACATTGTTTGGGTGGATTTTGATGGGAAAAGTGCCTCACCCTAACCGAAGTTTAAGGAGCTTTCATCAAGTGTTAGACGTCGGTCGACAAATCCAAAAGTTCTGGGAGGTAGAGGGAGCACCCTTTAAGGCTCACCAAACATGCGAAGACAAAGCATGTGAGGAGTACTTCAAGGCAACAACGAAGAGGTTGGAGAATGGACGATAACAGTTGTCGTTGCCATTTAAGGAAGGGGGCAAACCTGGGGGCAAACTTGGATCCTCGAAGGAAGGGGCCTTGCGTAGGTTTGCTCAGTTGGAAAGACGTTTCCGGGTCAGCCCCACACCACACAGGGAATATAAGAAGTGTATGAATGAGTACTTACTACTAAAACACATGGAAGAGGTTGATTGCGTCAAGGATGTAGTACTAAGAACTCCTCAGCACTACTTCGTGCCACACCATGCCGTATTCAAGGAGTCCAGCGCAACTACAAAACTCCGGATCGTCTTTGATGCCGCAGCCAAAACGATAGACGGGACCTCACTGAATCAGCATTTGATGACAGGACCTAAAACGCAAACCGATATCATTGATATTGTTCTACGGTGGAGAAGATACAAATATACCTTCACAGCGGATATGGAGAAAATGTATCGGCAAATCCGTGTTAACTCCGAGGATTCTTACTACCAGTCGATAGTCTGGCGTGATTGTGAGTCTGAACCGATCAAGGTGTACCGTCTTCAAACCGTCACATTCGGTACAACTTGCGCACCTTACCTTGCCATTCGCACACTCAATCAGCTGGCTGATGATGAATCACATAAGTATCCGCTGGGCGCACGCATGGTGAGAGAAGGTACATACGTTGATGATCTGTTTGCTGGAGCTGGTACCATTGAAGAAACATTAGTTAGGCTTCATCAGGTCAACAGTTTGCTGTCATCAGGAGGATTCAATCTACGCAAATGATACCCTTTGACCAGCGGGAAGACAATTTTTCTTTACCTTTAAATACTTCGGAACATATCAAAACTCTAGGAATCAAATGGTTTCCAGTAGAAGGTAGTTTCTCTTTTCAGAACACTCGCTTGGACCCTGCTGAACCAACGAAAAGGACCATTCTTTCGAACATCGCCAAACTCTTCGATCCTCTCGGCTGGATTTCAACCTGTATAATCAAGGGCAAAATCTTGATGCAGCAACTGTGGCGTAGCGAGCTGAAGTAGCGAGCTATTTCCTTGGAACTGAAGAGGGAGTGGAACGCTTTCCGAGAAGAATTGCCTCATCTAGAAAAACTTCGCATTCCTCGTTGGATCCACACCGACGACACACATAAGGATCTGGAGTTACACGGATTCAGTGACGCGTCCGAGAAGGCGTATGGTGCGGCGATTTATCTTCGAGTTCGCGATTCCAACAATCGCATCCATGTTCATTTGCTGGTATCCAAGACCCGAGTTGCCCCAGTGAAAACACAAACGCTTCCACGACTGGAACTCTGCGGAGCCGTGATTCTCGCTACGCTACTGGACTATACATCAAGGGTTTTAGGATGGCAGAACGTGAAGCAGTACGCATGGACCGACTCAACAATTGCGCTATCATGGATCGCTGCTCCTCCGATCAAGCCGAAATACAGCGACTGGTGAAACCAGACAGCTGGAAACACATTCCAAGTGAGTTGAATCCTGCAGACTTAGCATCGAGGGGAGTAGGGCCTTCTGCTTTTCATTTAAATAGCCTTTGGTGGAATGGTCCAGATTTTCTCCGCGAAGCTTGGGAGATCCAATATCCACAACAGCCGACGAATTTAAGCACAGAAGAGGAAAAACGTTCAATCAAAGCCCACACTATCATTCAGGTAAAAAATTATATCCAAACCTTAATGCTTGAACAGTCCAGCTTGGCCAAGTTCCTCAGAGTAATCGCATATTGTCGAAGATTCCTATCAAATGCACGAAAGTCACCTAGTTCTCGAAATTTTAATTTACTTTCCACAGCTGAACTACATGCTACCACTCTTTTTTTAGTAAAACTTGTGCAATCAGAGATGTTTGCTCCAGACTCAAAGGTCAAAGCTCCAACTTCACTCTGTCCTTTCACTGATCCCGATGGTATCATTCGAGTCGGAGGTAGGTTGCAACACTCGGAGCTTCCATTTGAGCAACGGCATCCGATTATCTTAAAAGGAAACCACCACTTCACAAAACTAGTGATAATCGACGCTCATCTGAAAACGCTACACGGAGGGCTGCAACAAACCACAGCATATCTGCGAAACCAATACTGGATCCTGAAGTTCAAAAGCTGCGTCAAGGGTGTCCTTCATAGCTGTACCATATGCTTTCGGTATAGAGCAAAACCGTCGCACCAGCTCATGGGTAATCTACCAGCTCCAAGAGTCCGCATATCCCAACCCTTTACGCAAACGGGTGTAGACTACGCCGGACCGATCGACATCAAGGCATGGAAGGGTCGAGGTGGCAAAATCCACAAGGCGTATTTCGCCATATTTGTATGTCTGGCTACCAAGGCCATACACATAGAGTTGGTAAGCGACTTAACAACACAAGCTTTTATTGCAGCCTTACGCAGATTTACGGCCAGAAGAGGACTATGCTCACATATCTACAGCGATAACGGGAAGAACTTCGTGGGAGCCAACAACGCGTTGAAGAAAGCATTTGAGGAGGCCAAGTTCGAGTGGAAGGACGTTGCCGAAACAATTTCTAAAGACGGTATGCAGTGGCATTTTATTCCTCCGGCTTCCCCTCACTTCGGCGGACTTTGGGAAGCTGGAGTGAAATCAATTAAATACCACCTTAAAAGGATAATCGGTGTAGAGACATACACGTTTGAGGAACTCACCACGCTTTTGCATCAAGTGGAAGCATGTTTAAATTCGAGGCCTCTATGTCCAATGACCGACAACCCACATGACTTCGCAGCCCTTACTCCTGGACACTTCCTCATCGGTCGAGCAATAACCACCATCCCTCAACCTGATTTATCGGACACCAAAGTCGGACATCTGCAACGATGGCAGCAGCTACAGAAGTTACAACAACTCTTCTGGAAAAAGTGGAAATCCGAATACCTGTCACGACTTCAACAGCGTCCAAAGTGGCTGAAAATTAACAATCAACCGAAAATCGGAGATCTAGTTTTGATCAAGGACGATCAGTTACCACCAGCAAAGTGGAGTTTAGCACGCATCGTCAATACTCATCCAGGGACAGACAAGCTAATTCGGGTCGTCACCCTGAAAACACACAATGGAGAAATCAAGCGGCCTATAACTAAAATTTGTTTGCTTCCCTCTAACAATATATTCGACAAACTAAATCCACACAATTAGTTCAAATACATTTACATATAAAAATATATCTAATCAAACATACATACATTACAGTACACATAGTAATCAAACCGTCGCGAACCGAAATACACACACACACACAAACGCCTTTCCGTTTCCTTTTACACGCACTTATTCTTTTTCTCACAAACAAACAAAAAAAAAAAATAATAATAATAATAATGCATTTCTTTAAGTTGTTCCAGGTACAGGAGAACTTCGAGGAAATTCTCTAACGAAATTCACGAACAACACAAGTTGAATGGCCACGCAGCTCCATCCAGGAAATGCTACTACGCATATGCAGCAACAACATCTAGCAAGAAATTATTACGGAACAGACCGAAGAAAACAACCCCAATTTGTGAATTATATTTCATGAAATACATTATAATTAAATATTATTTACCTCTATTGCTTTCTTCTTATCAAAAAATAATAAAGTATTTAATTTTGATTTTAATTTACAAAAACTAGCACTCGATCAAAAGCACACAACACAACACAACACAACACAATATAACACAACACAACACAATATAATACAACACAACACAACACAATATAACACAACACAGTAAACACAATACAACACGATAAGGGCAATGGCCATAACAACAATGCACGGTACAAGCGAGAGAGAATCTCAAAGCGACAACTTAAATATGATGAAAGTTCTGATCGTAAATTTTTGACTGAGGGGCAGTTCACATTGCGAACGTAGTTCACGGCCGGGGAAGATGTTCGAGAAGCACATATATTCAACCTAATTAGTTATCAAAAATAATATGTATTATAATAAAAGCTAATGTAAATGATGAGTAATGCACTGCATTACCATGCATATTGATAATGAGAAAAATCCCTTTATAAAAAAGGTTAATAACCCTATATTATAATTCCTATCAATTAATAACCCCATATTGTATTGCATACTTTTGGAGAACACAATTAAAAAGCAAGTCAGTCAAGCCACACGTCTTTTTTTTCTATATCTCGCTCGGCAAATCATTCCTTGAATATTTTTTTTTCTCTTATTTAATTTGGAATAGTTGGTGAACCCGCATCCTTTTTAAATCATCAAAGATAACATTTCACACAGTATTTTTTTCTGTGCGTGAAACTCTACAACAGCCAAATCTACGTGTCAGTGTTATGCCTTCACACGCAGATTTTTTCTGTCTGAGTTACAATTACACAAAAGAAAAACTGACTTGCCATGGGCAGGATTCGAACCTGGACCCTCTGAGTGAGAAGCGATTGCTAGTACCACTACACCACGGCCACCCCTGTTCCATTTTTCTTGTCCATGCGAATTTTTGGCTTTGAGGTCACTTTTCTCCAGAAAATGCCTAATTTACATACCGTTATACTTATTTCTTTCTTATGAACGTAACAATATTATAAAAAAAATCATCAATAATTTAAGTTTGCAGAAAAACCCACAGATTTTATTATACTTGGAAAAACCTGCAACAGGTAAAATTTATAAAAAAGGGTTTTTTTTGTTTTAAGCTCCAAAGGCTATGAATAAATAAAAAAAATAATTTAAAAAATTTAAAAACCCGACTGAGTAAAAAAATGGACTTTATAAATATGAACTAAAAAGAAAAAAACAAGTCCAGTAGTCTAGAATTCTGTTAAGAAATATTAATTAACCACACCATTCAAATAGTTTCATGGTGGAAACACACATAAAGCAAATAATAAATTCTAATGTGGAACTTAGCAACTTAAATAGTCGGGACCCATGAAATATCTGGACCAGCTCAAATCTTCCCAATAATGGGAAGGGCTGGAATCGCCAACGACACGATATCATCGACTGTCGTCTATGAGTAAACATGTGTCTCAAATACGTGACAACGAATCTCCGACAGCCCGATCCCAAAGATTGTCATCTATGAGGGCACGTGTGTAATATGCGACGATGAATCACCAAGATCAAGAGATAATAGACTTACACGTTTATGGATTAATTCCAGGCTTCATTATCATAATTAGGAGAAGCAGAAGATGACTGCACTTTTAAATGTCGAACGGTTAGATATTAATTTGATTCGCGGTGGAAGAGAATTCCATAATTTAAGAGCACGAATGAAAAAAGACGCGATTAATTCAAGAATTGATAACAAAAATTGACAATAGATAGATTTCTTAAGGAGCGATTAAAAACGAGTTTGTTAAATAAATAGGACGGGGACTTGTAAGTTATAATTTTGTGCAAAAATATACAATTTCTTGCATAGAGATACTGCTGTAGAATGCAACCTAGTAATTTATTGAAGAATTCAGAAATATGGTTGTATCTGCGGACACCATATACATATCGTACAGCATCATTGAAAGCAACTAAGAGCTTACGTTGCGATAGTGAGTCCAAATCACTATAAACTACCTCAGCATAGGTAATAATGGGCAATATCAAAGTAAGCACTAGCTTGCGTCTTGTATCCAAAGGGGTAAAATAGGGAGTAAGCCACAAATGGCGCAGGCATCCGTAGACACGGCCGATAATTGCATTTGTGTGACTATATCCAGAAAGATTATGATTAATAACATAACCAATACTAGTGCACTGCTCCACAACCGTAATCTTAGTGTTATCTAGACAAATATCGGGAATTAAAATAAGATCACATTTTCTTTTGCATATAGGAAGGGATTGAGATTTGGTCAGGCTTAGAAGCAATTTATTAGCGACGATCTTCATTGATAAGATGGACTAATTCATCAAGCAAGAGAAGAGGTTTACCTAAGTGAAGCTGTACATCATCTGCATAAAGATGTACAGATGTGTGGGTGCAGACATTAGGAAGATCGTTGATGAACATGGCGAACAATAAGGGACCCAGAATAGAGCCTTGCGTAACTCCTTGAAATAACACCTTACGTGACGAGGATCTGCTATTTAAATTAATCCTTTGAAACCTCTCTGATAAATGGCTTTTGATTAGTTTGACGGCCCTGTCACTGAAACCAAAGAAGTTTTTAAGTTTCAACCTTAGAATATTGTGATAACCACTTAAATGTGAGCAGCGACATCTAGATTCACAGAGCAGAAAATGTCGATACTCGAAGACCAGAAGATTTCGATACTTGCAAATCAGTTCTAAAGTGAATAAAGGGATTTGTATTGTATTGTTTTCTGACTATTTGAAAAAGCTAGAATGGGTCGAAAACTATTGCAGTTGACCCTCGTCCAACTCAAATCCGAGTTGAACCAGAGAAGCCTCAGCGCCAGTGGAGGAAAAAGTGACCTGGTGCTCCGTCTTCAGGAGGCTTTGAACAACGAGGGACATGATCCTGATGCATATTCCTTTGATGTTGACGAGGATGAACAGACAAGTACCGGCAATGACATGGCTGCGATGATGCAACTCCTTTTGTTAAAAATGGACGAACAGAAGAACAGTCTGGAACAAAAAATGGATGAACAAAAGAAAAATCTAGACGAGCAGAAGAGCAGCATTGTACAAAAATTCAACGAACAAACCAACAATCTGCACGGTCTTCAACAGAAAATGGATGAACAAAAGAATAATCTGGAAGAACAAAAGAACATTCTCCAGCAAAAATTCGAAGAAATCGATGACAAATTTGAAAGAATAGAGAAGAACGTTGATGACAGATTTGATAGAAAAGAGAAGAATGTTTGCGAAAAATTCGAAGAAATGGACAGCAAAGTTCAGCAACTGGCAGAAGAGCTCGACACAGTGCGAAAACAGAAACTGCGAGAATGTTCTTTAAGCGGTCCAAGGAGAAAAGATTTGAAACCTGGCTCATTCGATGGCCAAACCTCATGGTCTACTTATAAGAAGCAGTTTGAAATGGCTGCCTGTGCAAACGACTGGGACAATGAGGAAAAGTGCTTTGCCCTAGCAATTGCCTTACGCGGTCCTGCGACAGAATTGTTACAAACAATCGATATCGAAAATCGATATCGGGAAGTATACAAGGTTCAATTACAAGGCCGTATGCAGCAACGAGGAGAAACACTGCAGCAGCTCCAAGCAGACGTGAGTAGAGTTGCACATCTGTCATACCCCATCGCAGGCCAGGAAATAATCGACGAAATGGCAAAGGACGCATTCATCGGGGGAATTGTAGATTTGAAGCTACAATCAGCAGTAAGGATGGCCGGGAAAAGAACCCTAGCTGAAGCACTTGCCTTCACTCTGGCGATGGAAGCATCCAATCAGGCTTCCGAAGGAATGCATTTCGTCAGGGAAATAGTATCTGGTGAATGCTCCTGTTCAAGAACAAATATCCCGCGGGAGAGACGAAGGATGCGCTGCTGGAACTGCGATAAAGTAGGACATCTGCAAGGGCATTGTAAAGAACCAGTACGACGAGAAGGCTGCCTGCACTGGGGTTACAGGCAAATAGAAAGGAAAACCAGCAGAAACGGTTACCAAGAAACCGGTCAAATTTCCAGAAGCCATCAGTTAGGAAATGCTTACTTCGCGGGGCAGAAGTCTGTAGCAGGAGTCGACTCCAGGGTAATTATCCCAGTCTCATAGGTAAAACAATGCAATGAAAACCTCCCAGTAGAAGTAGTCAGTGGTAAAGAAGCGAAAGAACAGGCAACAATCCAAACGATCAGGACTGAGCCAACAGAGGGTTGGAGCCAAACTCTGAAGGCATACTGGGCACAGTGGGACTCGCTTTTTGTGCAAGATGGATTGCTGAAGAGAAAATGGGAAAGTGCAGATGGGACAACATCTCGTATGCAGCTAATTGTGCCACGGTCCAGAGTCAACCAAGTGCTCCATGAAATACATGACGGAATCTCAGGAGGCCATTTGGGAATAAACAAGACGTTGGAAAAGGTAAGGGAACGTTTCTATTGGCTAAGCGCTAAACAAGATGTCGAGAATTGGTGCAAAAAGTGCATAAGATGTGCAGCTACCAAGGGTCCAAAAGTAAAGCCACATGGACAAATGCAACAATACAATGTCGGAGCACCTTTCGAACGAATAGCCATCGACATCGCTGGGCCGTTTCGCGAAACCTTTAATGGAAACCGATATACTCTCGTAGTCATGGATTACTTCAGTAAGTGGCCGGAAGTGTTTGCCATCCCAAATCAAGAGGCTAAGACCGTAGCCAAACAGATAGTCAACAACTGGGTGAGCAGATTTGGGGTCCCAGTGGAGCTGCACTCTGATCAAGGGCGAAACTTTGAATCAAAAGTCTTCCAGGAAATGTGCCAATATTTGGGAATAAGAAAGACAAGGACAACGCCACTATACCATCAATGTGATGGAATGGTCGAGCGATTCAATCGGACCTTGAATGAGCATCTATCTAAGGTTGTCAGCAACTGCCAGCGGGATTGGGATCGACACATACCCCTCTCCTTAATGGCCTACCGAAACGCGGTCCATAGCTCAACAGGGCACACACCATCCGAGATCTTATTTGGTCAAACAATTCGGTTGCCAAGTGAAACAAAATTCGGATCCCCACCGACGGAGCCCAAAGAGGTGAACGAGTACGTGAATGACTTACGCAGCAGGATTCGTAAATTGCATGAAGACACCAGAGAAAAGATGAAGCTAGCAAGCAGCCGTATGAAAACTAGGTACGATATCAAGGCGAAATCTTCCGGTTTCAACGAAGGAGATCTGGTTTGGCTGTATAATCCTCAGCGTAAGAAAGGCAAATCACCAAAATTGCAACAGGACTGGGAAGGTCCATACAAGGTGATAACCCGCATTAATGACGTTATCTACCGGATTCAGCGTGGGGATCGAGGAAAATTGAAAGTGGTCCATTTGGATAGAATGTGTCATTTCAACGGGATGCTGAATGACGAAGTTGTTCGGGACGAACAACTGTAGGGAGGGAGCAATGTGATAACCACTTAAATGTGAGCAGCGACATCTAGAGTCACAGAGCAGAAAATGTCGATACTTGAATAACAAAGTCTCGACTGGAGAGTGGAATCGAATTTTCCAGGAAATTCGAAATTGTATGGGACGCTGGATGGCGAGGATTGTTCTCGAAGTATGTCATTCGAGTATAAATACCAGCATCCCCAAGGTATGCAAATCAGTTCTAAAGTGTAATTTGAAGTGTTAATTAGGAGAAGTGATTAAGTGGTTTAAGTAAAAGATAAGAAAAGTATAAGTGATTGAGAAATTGGATTGTACTGAGAGAAACAATTAAATAGTGAATTGTAACTGTACTGAATAAAAGGATTTGTATTGAAAAGAATAAGTTCTATTATTTTTACCCACACAAACATTTTATAATATAATGATCTACCTATCAAAAGCCTTAGAAAAGTCAAGAAAACAAAATAGAGTAATGTGACCTTTGTCGTAGTCTTGTCTAATTTCTTCGAATAGGTTCACAATCGCTGTAGAAGAATTATGATTAGTTCTGAAACCAGATTGCTTCGGGTAGAGAAGGTTGTTATTTTTTAAATGGTCGAAAATTTGTTTCTCTAATATATTTTCGAAGACTTTCGATAAACGAGGAAATATGCTGATGGGTCTGAAATCATCAGGCGAATAAGCTTTTGCTTTTTTTGCAATTGGAATGACCTTTGTGACTTTCCAAGATAGGGGAAAGGTAGAAGTCACAATGCAGAAATTAATAATGTGAGTATGGTGGCATAAGATCAATGGTAAGATAAGTTTTACAAATCGAATGAGTATAACAGATGACACTAATTTTTTCATCTGAAATGCACGTGAGTAATTTCTTATCAAGTCAGCATTAAAATCTCCACAAATAAGTATCACCCCTATTGCGAGTGTCAAAAAATAAACGATAATTATCAAAAAATTTGACTCGTTGGTATTGCGATTGTCAATGAACGATTGATCGTTGTCAATTTATCCATTGTTAATGGAGCCAAAGTGGTATTGTGAGTGTCAATTGAAATCTTTTTTTTTTTTGATAAATGTCAATTTTTTAGTCAATCGCATTTTTGAGGACGATAGAGCAATCTGCTGCGAAGGAAAATGAATGTAAGTATTTGTAATAATTTAATGTATTTATGACAAAAAAACATTTATGGTTCTAGGGCAAAAATAGTTAGCAATAAACGATTGGTTCAACTGATGGTGGAAAATAAAAACATCGCAAAAGGAGTTTGCCCAAAAAGCATGTTGCAGCAAAAGTGGGAAAGTTTTTCATTGGAGCTGAACTGTTTAGGTCCTCCATAGCGCGATTGGTAAAAATGGCAAAGGGTATAAAATGTAAACAAAATATCCTTTCTCAATACTAATCTAGGTACTGTCCGTTTAACAATGTTTCTTGTATAAGAAAGTCAGGTAAATTGAAAGTAGAATTAAAATAAAATTATTTGTACGGTAGTACTAATATTATTTGAAGATTTGCTTTTACTAATCTGGCAATGCCGCGGAGTTTATTTGCCTTCATCTGGTTATGTTTTGTGACATTCGCAACCCTCTCGCTCCATGTTGCCTTTCTCATTCAGTTGTGTTTTGCTGAAAATAAAGATTAAAATAAAAATAAAATAAAATAAAATAATAAAAACACACATAGTAAGAAGGCAGACAGGAGTGTATTGAGAGGTGAGTTTGTCTCGCTGATCTCGCGTAGATCTATTTTTTATTGAACATTGGTATAATACCCAACATACAACGATCGAGTAAGGAACTCGATCATGTGTGTGTTGGTCTCCTGGTTCATAAGGTATATGTGCATTGGCATAACATCCACCAGTTCCCCTGCGAGAGCAATACTCAATGGTGTGTGAGGTGGTCGCCTGGCTTACATATGTAGAACTGGCATTGGTATAACATCCATCGACTATCCTACGAGTGTGATACTCAATGGTGTATGTGATGGTCGCCTGGCTTTTGTATCTGCATCCTGCATTGGCATAACATCCACCAGTTCCCCTGCGAGAGCAATACTCAATGGTGTGTGAGGTGGTCGCCTGGCTTTCATACGTAGAATTGGCATTGGTATAACATCCATCGACTGTCCTACGAGTGTGATACTCAATGGTGTATGCGATGGTCGCCTGGCTTTTGCATCTGTATCCTGCATTGGCATAACATCCACCATTTCCCCTGCGAGCAAGTTGTTCAACGGTGTGTAAGGTGGTCGCCTGGCGAAGGTATAGATCCTTATAAATGGTGTAAGTCCGTTGTGTGACGGCCGCCTGTTATAGTGGTAGTTGGATCCTTATAAATGGTATAAGTCCGTTGTGTGACGGCCGCCTGTTGTAGTGGTAGTTGGATCCTTATAAATGGTGTAAGTCCGTTGTGTGACGGCCGCCTGTTATAGTGGTAGTTGGATCCTTATAAATGGTATAAGTCCGTTGTGTGACGGCCGCCTGTTGTAGTGGTAGTTGGATCCTTATAAATGGTGTAAGTCCGTTGTGTGACGGCCGCCTGTTATAGTGGTAGTTGGATCCTTATAAATGGTATAAGTCCGTTGTGTGACGGCCGCCTGTTGTAGTGGTAGTTGGATCCTTATAAATGGTGTAAGTCCGTTGTGTGACGGCCGCCTGTTATAGTGGTAGTTGGATCCTTATAAATGGTATAAGTCCGTTGTGTGACGGCCGCCTGTTGTAGTGGTAGTTGGCTATAGTGGTACCTTGGATTTGAGGATCATGTAATTTAAGAGAGTTAAAAATAAATCGTTGCCTGTGTTGATGATTATATTCATGGGCTATTATTTGTATCTTTTCAGGAGAGTTACAGTCAAAAGGAGAGTTGCCACACAGAGTTGCCGAAGTGAAAAGAATGTGTGAATTAGTTTTTATTAAAATAAAACACAAAAAAAAGGGGTTACCGCATGATAGTCGTTTTTTGGAAATTTTAGTTTTTTATTCGTTTTTCCTTTTCTTATACTTGCTTTGGCGTGTTTTTTATTAAACGCACTTTCCTGTGAAGCTGGGTCAGGGTTACGGAAGGGTGGCATCAAATATGGCTTCAAAGCATATCCGCCATCACCTAATAGATAGTGCATGAAAATAAGTACATATGTATTAAGTTAATAACATGATTGTGTACCTAATAACCAAGAATTAATTTCTCCATTTTGGTACTCTTGTTCCAACTTCATTTTGAGGGAAGACATGCTGAAAACATTGGCATCATGTGTCGACCCAGTATATTTTGCGCTAAAAAAACGGATTTTCATCTCATCATCACATACCTGAGAACATATGTTAATATTAAACAACCGAAAGTTTCTATTTTAAGAGATAACTTACTATCATATCAATTATACGATAAAATCCCTTCCTATTGTAGCACACTTGTTGCAGTTGTTTTTTAAGTAATGCAATTGTGATATGCGTCCCATCCACACAGCCTATTACAACCGGTATTCCACTTCTTTCGAAAAAATATGTTTTCGCCCGTATTTTCTCAGTATTGGAGTAATTAAACTTGATCCACTTCGGACAAATGTGTTCTTCGAGTACATTAAAAACATCTTTTAAAACTAGAGACACCACCAAAAAAACTGAAGACTGTTCATCATCGTCAAACCACAATTCCACTGAATTCATTTTTATTTTATACTTTTAATTAAATATTAAAACACAAAGACCAAAATACAAATACATACAGCAAACAATTTATTCACATTTGTCAGAAATTTTATCAAATGAGTTACACAATACCGAATTGGTTTTTGATCGACAAATTTATCAATCGTCAATTGACACTCGCAATAGGGGTGTATGTTAGCATAAAGTGCACAATAGTCCGAAAGAGCTGAGAAAAACGGTGAGGGAGAACAACCACGGATTTTAATTTAGACACATGGCACAATACATTTAGTACTACAGTCAGATATTTCAACCATGATAAACTCAATACCAGGTCCACTTGATTTAAGTATGCTAAAAGATTAAATAGATGACCTGCAGTAAATTGCCACTCCACCACCTATAGTATCAGTGATTCTATCATTTTTATGAATCTTATATATTCATCAGGAATATGAGGATTGAACCACGTTTCACTTACACAAATAACATCAACACAAGAATCTATAAACAAGAACTTTAAATAGTCCAGCTTATTAATGTTGTAAAATGTTTGTGTGGGTACAAATGATAGAACTTATTCTTTTCAATAGAAATCGCTTTATCCAGTACAGTTACAATTCACTATTTAATTGTTTCTCTCAATACAATCCAATTTCTCAACCGCTTATACTTTTCTTATCTTTTACCTAAACCACTTAATCATTTCTCCTAATTAATACTTCAAGTTCAACTGATGAACTGCTTGTACACCTTGGGGATGCTGGTATTAAAACTCGAATGACATACTTCGAGAACAATCCTCGCCATCCAGCGTCCCATACAATTTCCAATTTGGTAGAAAATTCGATTCCACTCTCCAGTAATCAATGATTGAGACTTGGTTATTCAGGTATCGAAATCTTCTGCCCTTCGAGTATCGACATCTTCTGCTCTGTAAATCTAGATGTCGCTGCTCACATTTAAGTGGTTATCACATTGCTCCCTCCCTACAGTTGTTCGTCCCGAACAACTTCGTCATTTATCATCCCGTTGAAATGACACATTCTATCCAAATGGACCACTTTCAATTTTCCTCGATCCCCACGCTGGATCCGGTAGACAACGTCATTAATGCGGGTTATCACCTTGTATAGACCTTCCCAGTCCTGTTGCAATTTTGGTGATTTGCCTTTCTTACGCTGAGGACAATACAACCAGACCAGATCTCCTTCGTTGAAGCCGGAAGATTTCGCCTTGATATCGTACCTAGTCTTCATGCGGCTGCTTGCTAGCTTCATCTTTTCAATTTACGAATCCTGCTACGCACGTCATTCACGTAGTCGTTCACCTTTTTGCGCTCCGTCGGTGGGGATCCGAATTTTGCTTCACTTGGCAACCGAATTGTTTGACCAAATAAGATCTCGGATGGTGTGTGTCCTGTGGAGCTATAGACCGCGTTTCGGTAGGCCATTAAGAAGAGGGGTATGTGTCGATCCCAATCCCACTGGCAGTTGCTGACAACATTGGATAGATGCTCATTCAAGGTCCGATTGAATCGCTCGACCATTCCATCAGATTGAGGGTGTACTGGCCTTGTCCTTGTCTTTCTTATTCGCAAATATTTGCAAATTTCCTGGAAGACTTTTGATTCAAAGTTTCGCCCTTGATCAGAGTGTAGTTCCATTGGGACCCCAAAAATTTCCTCAGCTAGTTGTTGACTATCTGTTCGGCTACGGTCTGAGCCTCTTGATTTGGGATGGCAAACACTTCCGGCTACTTACTGAAGTAATCCATGACCACGAGGGTATATCGGTTTCCATTAAAGGTTTTTGGAAACGGCCCAGCGATATCGTTGGCTATTCGTTCGAAAGGTGCTAATACATTGTGTTGTTGCATTTGTCCATGTGGCTTTACTTTTGGACCCTTGGTAGCCGCACATCTTATGCACTTTTTGCACCAACTCTCGACATCTTGTTAAGCGCTTAGCCAATAGAAACGTTCCCTTGCTTTTTCCAACGTCTTGTTTATTTCCAAACGGCCTCCTGAGATTCCGTCATGTATCTCATGGAGTACTTGGCTGACTCTGGACCGTGGCACTATTAGCTGCATACGAGATGTTGTCCCATCTGCACTTTCCCATTTTTGCTTCAGCAAACCATTTTGCACACATAGCGAATCCCACTGTGCCTAGTATGCCTTCAGAGTTTGGCTCCGATCTGATATCTGCTGTCAGCTTGGTCTTTCCTCGTGTTCCTTTCAGGGCAATATTGGTCCGATTTCATTGCCTGCTTGCTGGGATGAACGGATTTCGTCTATACTCCAACCTTCTATTGGCTCAGTCCTGATCGTTTGAATAGTGGCCTGTCCTTTGGCTTCTTTACGGCTGCTGTGTTCACATTTTACTCCGCACGGTCGATGAGAGAGAGAGCCAGAAGCGCCGGGTTACACAGTAGTTCCGTTCAGGTCTGGAGAGTACTTTACTGTAATATGCGACCACTTTCTCTTGACCGTCATGAACTTGGGAGATCACAGCTCTGACCCCAACATTGCTAGCGTCTGCGTCCACGATGAACATTTTTCCAGGCGTGGGGTAACCCAAAATGAGGGCATTGCACAGCTGTCGCTTCAGTTCTTGAAATGCTTTTTCGCATTCTCCAGACCACCTGAACTGTCGGCCTTTTTCCGTAAGTTGATGCAGGCTCTTTGCAATGCCAGAAAAATCCTTTACGAACCTTCTGTAATACGTGGCGAGTCCCAAGAAGCTTCTCAGTTGGTGTTTATCTTTTGGAGAAGGCAAACTTTTCACGGCTTCGATTTTGTCAGGATCCGTTCTTACTCCTTCCGCTGATATAATGTGACCCAGATATTTTACTTCCGGACGAAACAAGGCGCACTTTTCTGGGTTGAGCGTTAAATGAGCACTTCGTATCCTCTCAAACACTTCTTTTAGATTTTCGCGGTGCTCCTCGTACGTCTTACCTATGACAATAACGTGGTCCAAATATACTAGGCAGGTTTTCCAGGTGAGTCCTTGCAATGTTCGTTCCATTAATCGCTCGAAAGTGGCCGGAGCGTTGCACAGTCCAAACGGCATCACTGCAAACTGGCAAAGACCGCTTCCTGTAGTGAAGGCAGTTTTCTCGTGATCCGCACGATTTATCTCTACCTGCCAGTAACCGCTCTTCAAGTCAAGTGTTGAAAACCATTTCGCTCCAGAAAGCATATCCAAAGTGTCATCGATTCTCGGAAGTGGGTAGCTGTCCTTTTTAGTGACATCATTGAGACGTCGGTAGTCTACACAAAATCTCGTGCTGCCATCTTTCTTCTTCACGAAGACCACTGGAGATGCCCACGGACTTTGCGATTCTTCAATCACTCCCTCAGCTTTCATCTTCGCCATCATTTCGGCAACTTCTGTTTGCTTTGCCAATGGAAGACGCCTTGCAGGTTGACGGATTGGTCGAGCGCCTCCGGTGTCAATGTGGTGTTGAACAATATGCGTACGTCCATATTCTCCGACTTGTGTAGCAAATATATCAGCGTACTCACCGATTAGTTTTTCTGCCAGGATTCGCTGATCTTCGTCCAGATTACTGAGGCTGAGAATTTTGTTCTTGATTTTTATGCTCTGAACTGTTGTGACCGGTGTTGCACCCTTTTTTCCCGTTGTGGTCGATATAGCCTCAACAGGTACGCGTTTTCCCACTATCTCCCCCTTTTTCACATTTACACTGACTGTCTTTGGATTTAGAATCCTTACAGAGACCATGTTGTTCTTTGGCTCCACTAAGGTCTTTCCCACCATGAAGACTCTTTCCTTTTTTGGCTCCATCAAATAGAATTGGTGGCTACCAGGACCACCTTCCACTTTTGCCCACAAAATTGCTTCTGACGAAGGCCCTAGACTCTGATTGCTCCAGATGACGACACTTGAGACTGAGGTATTGGCGTTTCCGTATATCATTGGTATCTCGATGTTTCCGTATTTCAGGGTTTGTGCCCCCAAGTCGACTACAAGTCCATGTTCTCTCATGAAGTCTGTACCAATGATGCACTCGTCACATATGTCAGCTACCAGAAACGCGTGAGTGAATGTTATTCCGGCCAATTCGATTTTTATGCGGACTTCACCATATACGAGTACCTTAATCGTTGCTCCTGTAGCTGTTCGCAAGCTGTAACTGCTAGTGTTATGCAGCCAAGACTTCTGCAAAAGATTCCGTTTTTCTTTTCCACTGACTATTTCTACTAGAAGGCTTTCGTTGCATCGTTTTGCCAGAGAGACTTGGATGATGGTCCTGGGGCCGTCGACTCCTGCTACCAACTTCTGCCCCGCGAAGTTGGTGCTTAAGCATTTCCCGACTGATGGGTTCGGGAAGTTTGACCGGCTTCTTGATAGCTGTTTCTGCGGGTTTCTTCCTCTATTTGCTTGTCACCACAGTGAGGGCAGGCTTTTCGTCGCACCGGTTCTTTACACTGCCTTTGAAGGTGTCCTATTTTATTGCAATTCCAGCAGCGCATTATCCGTCTATCCCGTCGAGTATCTCGTTCCTCGGCACTAATTCTTGTGCAGGAGCATTCGATAGATGTTACTTCCCTGACGAAATGTGGAAAGTGCTTCAGCAAGGGTTCTTTTCCCGACCATCCTTACTGCTGACTGTAGCTTCGAATCTGCAATTCCCCTGATAAATGCATCTTTTGCCATTTCGTCGATAATTTCCTGGCCTGCGGTGGGGTATGACAGATGTGCAAGTCTACTCACGTCTGCTTGGAGCTGCTGCAGTGTTTCTCCTCTTTGCTGCGTTCGGCTTTGCAATTGGACCTTGTAGACCTCCTGCATGTGGCTATCCCCAAACCGTTTCTCGATAGCCTGTACTAAAGTCAAATAATCTTTATGCTTTTCGATGTCTACTGTTTGCAACAATTCTGCTGCAGGACCGTGCAAAGCCATTGTTAGGGCAAAGCACTTTTCCCCATTGTCCCAGTCGTTTGCACAGGCAGCCATTTCAAACTGCTTCTTATAAGTAGACCATGAGGTCTGGCAATCGAATGAGGGAGGCTTCAACTCTTTTCTCCTTGGACCGCTTAAAGAACATTCTCTCAGTTTCTATTTTCGCACTGTGTCGAGCTCTTTTATTCTATCAAATTTGTTATCAACGTTCTTCTCTATTCTTTAAAATTTGTCATCGATTTCTTCCACCTTTTGCTGGAGAATGTTCTTTTGTTCTTCCAGATTATTCTGTTTTATTCGTCGAATTTTTGTTCAATGCTGCTCTTCTGCTCGTCTAGATTTTTCTTTTGTTCATGCATTTTTAACAAGAGGAGTTGCATCATCGCAGCCATGTCACTGCCGGTACTTGTCTGTTCATCCTCCTCAACAAAGGAGTGTTTTTTTTTTATATAATTTACGCGCGCGTAAGGGGCTAAATACCCTTTTACTGTTGCCAGGGTGCGGGCGGAAAAATAGAAGGAGGAGAAAGGAAAATTGTTTTGTTGTGGATTGAAACTCAGGTGTGTTTGGTTTCGATATTCGCTCTCCAGGGGTGGGAGTCCGAATAGGACGGAGAGTTTTTTCTTCACTCAGAGTGATTCCAGATATAATTCATAGTATTTTTTCTGTGCTTGAAACTCTACAACAGCCATATATCTACGTGTCAGTGGCCTTCACACACAGAATTTTTCTGTCTGAGTTCCAATTACACAAATGAAGGATTCGAACCTGGACCCTGCGAGTGAGAAGCGATAGCTACTACCACTACACCACGGCCACCCCCTATGCATCAGGAGAATGTTCCTCTTTGTTCAAAGCCTCGTGAAGTCGGAGCACCAGGTCACTTTTTCCTCCACTGGCGCTGAGGCTTCTCTTGTTCAACTCGGATTTGAGTTGGACGAGGGTCAACTGCAATAGTTTTCGACCCATTCTAGCTTTCTCAAATAGTCAGAAAACACTGTTTTTTTTTACACACAATAAGTTCTATCGCACTTCTGACACCAATGTAAAATGTTTGTGTGGGTACAAATGATAGAACTTATTCTTTTCAATACAAATCCTTTTATTCAGTACAGTTACAATTCACTATTTCATTGTTTCTCTCAATACAATCCAATTTCTCAACCGGTTATACTTTTCTTATCTTTTACTTAAACCACTTAATTACTTCTCCTAATTAACACTTCAAATTCAACTGATGAACTCCGTGCATACCTGGGGGATGCTGGTATTTATACTCGAATGACATACTTCGAGAACATTCCTCGCCATCCATCGTCCCATACAATTTCCAATTTGCTGTAAAATTCAATTCCTCTCTCCAGTCATCAATGGCCGAGACTTTGTTATTCAAGTATTGAAATCTTCTGGTCTTCGAGTATCGACATCTTCTGCACTGTAAATCTATATGTCGCTGCTCACATTTAAGTGGTTATCACAATATTGTAAAATGTTTGTGTGGGTATAAATGATAGAAATTATTCTTTTCAATACAAATCGCTTTATTCAATGCAGTTACAATTTACAATTTAATCGTTTATCTCAATATCATCAAATCAATCAACCTCTTATACTTTTATTATCTTTTCACTTACTTTATCTTATCACTTCTCCTAATTAACACTTCAAATTCAACTGATGAACTGATTTGCATACCTTGGGGATACTGGTATTTATACTCGAATGACATACTTCGAGAACAATCCTCGCCATCCAGCGTCTTATACAATTTCCATTTTGCTGGAAAATTTGATTCCATTCTCCATTCTCCAATAGTTGAGTCTTTGCTATTCAAGTATCGAAATCTTCTACTGTTGAAATATAGATGACGGTGCTCACATTTAAATGGATATCATACTGCTCCCTCCTTAAAGTTGTTCGAACCGAATAAGTTCGCCTTTCATCGTTCCGTTGAGATGACGCTTTCGATCCAAATGGACCGCCTTAAATTTTCCTCGATCCTCACACTGGATCTGGTAGACAACGTCATTAATGCGGGTTATCACCTTGTATGGACCGTCCCAATCCTGTTGCAATTTTGGCGATTCGCCTTTTTGACGTTGAGGATTATACAACCAGACTAGATCTCCCTCATTGAATCCGGAAGATTTCGCTTTATGACGTACTTAGTCTTCATGCAGCTGCTCGCTCGTTTAATATTTTCTCTGGTGTTTTCATGCAATTTACATATCTCGTTAGGCTCCGCAGGTGGGTATCTGAATTTTTCTTCACTCAAGTAATCCATGACGACGAAGGTGTACCGGTTGGCATTAAAGGTTTCGGGAAACCGCCAACGATATTGACGGCTAGTCGTTCGAATAGTGCTCCGACATTGTATTTTTGCATTTGTCCATGTAGCTTTACTTTTTGACCCTTGGTAGGCGCAAATTATGCACTTTTTGCTTAAATTCTCGACATCTTGTTTAACGCTTAGCCAATAGAATCTTTATATTACCTTTTCCAACGTCTTGTTTATTTCGAAAGATCCCATCGTGTATTTAATGCAGTACTTGGCTGATTCTGGACCGTTCACAATTAGTTGCATACGAGATATTGTCCCATCTGCACTTTCCCATTTTCGCTTCAGCAAACCATCTTGCACACAAAGCGAATCCCACTGTGCCTAGTATGCCTTCAGAGTTTGGCTCCGATCTGATATCTGCAGTCAGCTTGGCCTTTCCTCGTGTTCCTTTCAGGGCAATATTGGTCAGATTTCATTGCCTGCTTGCTGTGATGAACGGATTTCGTCTATACTCCAACCCTCTATTGGCTCAGTCCTGATCGTTTGAATAGTGGCCTGTCCTTTGGCTTCTGTACGGCTGCCGTGTTCACATTTTACTCCGATGAGAGAGAGAGCCTCATCATTTGAGTGGAGTTTTCCCTTGCGGTGTTGCACTTCAAAGTCGTCACATTGCAACTGCTCGATCCATCTTGCAACTTGGTCTTCAAGATCCTTAAATTGGAGTAGCCATTTTAGAGCTGCGTGGTCTGTCCGAAGAATGAACTTTTGTCCGTAGAGGTATTTATGGAAATGTTTCGTAGCCAGAATTAAAGCTTGAAGCTAGCGCCGAGTCACGCGGTAGTTCCTTTCAGGTCCGGAGAGTTTTTTGCTGTAATATGCTACCATTTTCTCAGTTCCGACTCCAACATTGCTAGCGTCTGTGTTCCTTTACGAACCTTCTGTAGTACGAGGCAAGGCCCAAGATGCTTCGCAGTTGGTGTTCATCTTCTGGGACAGGACAACTTTTCACGGCTTCGATTTTGTCAGGATCCGTCCATACTTCTTCCGCTGATATAATGTGACCCAGATATTTTACTTCTGGACGGAACAAGGCACACTTTTTTTTACATTATAAATTTACATTAATTTTCATCAATTTACCCGCAAAGCAAAATGCTTATCTGCAGGTGGTTGTTAGCATTGGTATTGTAATGATAATGTAATTTTTCTTATTTAAATATGACTTTGTTAATAAAAAGGATTACAAAGAAATATGTACGTCCGATCCCAACCGCGGCTACCACCAGAAAGAACAATCCAAAGACCAGGATGTCAAAAACCGGAAAACGACGAAGTGACCACTCAAAATGGAGCTGTGGTGAAAACATTATTGTTGTGGCTATGTCCATCTAGTGTGTTATTTATGTCTCTGGGGAATTATTGTTGTGAAACCACCACAAGGCTCCCCCCTTAGGAGGTAATAAAGCGAAGGGGTGGTATGATAGTCCGGCCAGTGCGCTTAGTAACTGTTGTCTTTGGAACCCCCGGATTGGTTGACTGTGGTATAATTGTCGATGGAGATGGTGTTGCTGTTTGGTCCAGAAGTTGGTAAGCTGATTTCAAGTATTGGATGGACACGTATGCATCCTTACTCGGCATGGCCAATTTGTAGGCGTGTGGCTCACGGTCCAAGACGGAATACGGTCCGTGTTAACTGGCTGCAACGGTCACTTGGTGCTGTCGGTGTGTACATACACATGCGAGACAGTTTTTAGATCCTGTGGGAAGAAAATTGACTTCGTATGGTGTGTGGTGAAAGTAGGTGAAGTTCGTTGCAGCTCCTCTCTCAAATCTTGGAGAAAGGCGATAGGTTCTTTAATGTTGCTGGGCGCTGCTAAAAGATCTCCTGGTAGTCGTACCATAAACTAATTGGGTTGGTGATGTACCCGACTCGTTTACCATCGAACGGAGTCGCAGTAGCATGGATGGAAGTGCTTGAATCCAGTTCTCTGGAAAATAGGAGATGAGGGCTGTCTTCAGTGTCCGGTGCCATCGCTCTACTATTCCATTGGCTTGGGGGTGATAGGCGGTAGTGTGAACACGGCTACATCCGAGGAGTTGAGCAAATCTTCGAAACAAAGCAGATTCGAATTGCCGCCCCTGATCGGTAGTCAGGCGAAGTGGACAGCCGAAACGTGCAACCCAGTGTTGGAAAAATGCGTCAGCGACAGCGGTTGCGGTGATGTCTTCTATTGAGACTGCTTCCGGCGTGACAATGTAAGTAAAGCCTGAACAGCGCGACCGACTATATCCATGTGGATATGTTCGAACCTGTCTGCGCTTGGAAATGTTCCGTAAGGTGGTCTTATATGCCTATGGACTTTACTTCGTTGACAAGCTGGACAGGCGCGTAGCCATTTACCTATGTCAGCGTTCATAGATGGCCAGGAAAAGCGTAATGACACTGCCTTACGGGATGCTCGAGTACCAGGGTGACTAAGTTGTGCGAGCACGATCAGTTGAAGTTTCGCAAGTAATTGCTGTAGGAGAATCCGGGAGAACAAGATTAATAAACAAAAGTTTCTGACTCACCGTTTTTATTTTCTGCAGTTCCAGGTTGTTGAATTGCTCCTTCGCGATAGCAGGGTAGTCCAAGACTGCGGAAATCGTAATTGCGGCAATGCGAAACAGGACGTCAGCGGCAGCATTTTCCTTCCCCTTGACATGGCGTATATCCGTTGAAAATTTTGATATGAAGTCCAGGTAACGTTGACGATGAGGAGTTTCCGTGGGCGATGGTGTGTTATGGAAAGCAAACGTAAGCGGCTTGTGGTCGGTGAAGATGGCGAATGATCGGCCTTCTATGAAGCGCCGGAAGTGCTCAATTGCCAGTTTAATAGCCTGTAGTTTTGTTTTTTGTAAATGCATTTTATTTTATAATTCTTAAATATACTATACTTATGTGCTAACAGAAAAAATTCTTAAAAGCTAGCTTAACATTACTTAATTAACTTATTCTAACTGACTGGCCCTCCAAGCGGGCGCTCTAAGCTAGACTATATTTTTATTCTATATCTTTCGACGTTTAAATTAACACTTTAAAAAATAATTATTTTTCATTAAACATCTAGTTAAACTAAGAAAATATTAAGTATTTAAAAAAAAACTTAGTAAATTAACTTTTTTTTGTATTTATATAAAACTTAAACTACTTAAACTAACTACCTATGCTTATTTATACTAAACCTTAAACTACTTAGCCTAACTATACAATGTAACTTAGCCTAAATGTTAGCAAACTTCAAGTTGCTAACCTTATTGTTAGCAAATCCAAGGTTGCCAACCTTCAATACCTTAAAACTATCCTAACCTATGTAAGTCGACCAGTTGCTAAACGTAGCAAAGTAAATATGGCCCACTTTGCCTTCTAACTCGGCTAATCTGGACTTGAAGGATAAGGCGAAGGAATCGGGTCTTCTGCACTCAACCACCAAACATTTTGGTGCTGCAAAACATCTTTTTTATCGCGTTCTGAAACCGCCCTACTAAACCTGAGACGTTCAACACTGCCGTGTGCGACGTCTCTGTTGTAGTTGAGTCGGCCCTCACCAACTGCACGAGCTACGTGAAAAATTAGCGGCACCGCAAAACTATCCTGGATCAGCCCTTTCATGTCAAAGTAGAGGAACGCTTCAGGGGGGAGGAAGCCTTTAATGATATAAATAGTTGGGGTAGTAGGCCCCAGATATCAGGTTGTTGGATGAGGTCATTGCTCTTGCAATATGCCCTCGAGTCAACTTAATAGCGAAGTTGTCCACTCTTATTAGACTCGCCCTGTTGTATAGAACCTCATTGGGATATAATTTTATGTACTCCGATTCTGGTGTTCTGTAAAGGTGAAGACAAACCCTAAGGCAAGCCCTCTCAAACAGCCGAATCTTTTCCATTAAGCTTGCTATCACGTTAAACCACACGGGACACCCATATACCAGCATGCGCCGGATGAGGGCCATGTAGCAGATAACTCTCACCCTCGCATCGAGGCGGCTGCTATAAAACAACAGCACCTTTGGCCCTGGCCAGAGCAGCACCTACATTCTTGTTGAAATATAGATATTGGTCTAGCCAGATCCCAAGGTATCTGACTACATTTTGACAAGCAAGTGGTTGGCCGTGTTGTCCTATGATCGAAAATTTTCGCCAATTCTTTCTGGTGTCCCCAGAGACACCAGACAACGGCCTCCTAAACAGAATGGTTTCAGACTTCTGAAAGTTGATTTTCAACTTCAGTCATCGCAAAATCGCTTAATTTGCTCGAGGTCGCGTTGCAAAAGCATGTTAATGACATCGACTTTTGGACCGGTTCTGTACGCTACCAAGTCATCGGCGTACGCTATGCTATGGGGAAGTGAACCTATCAAATCGCTTGTGTAAATGCTGAATAAGATCGGCGATTTAACCGCACCTTGTTGCAGACCGTTTTTAATGTGAAATGTTCCAACAGAAGTCGCATCGCCATTTTTCACGATGAACTGTCTGTTGGTGAGCATATAATGAAGAATATACAAAAGTGATTTACTGATGCCCAGTCTGGTCAGCCTGTAGAAAAGACCCTTTAACCATACGGTGTAGAAGGCCTTTTCCAAGTCAATCAGGCAGGCCCCAGTAAACTGGTTTTTACTTTTATTCCATTGGGTATCTGACACCAGTTTAGACGCGGCATGTATGACATCATGCCCCGCCTTAAAACCGAATTGATTATCCGGAACTATATTTTTATCCTTAGCCCACTTAGTCAGGACTCTATTGATTACCTTGTCGAACACCTTACAGATATTCGGAAGGAGAATTATCGACCGGAGATTCGCCGGATTGGATGTATCTTTACCTCTTTCAGGGGTGGGATACACCACCGCAGTTTTCCAATGCTCTGGATAATGTGCATTATTCATTGCATCTTTGAACAGGGTGGTGTAAATGTCTACCGCTTCTAGAGGGAGATGTCGAAGCACAATATTCGGTGTTCCATCGATTCCCACTGATTTTTTACTTCTTATTGTGTCGAAGATCTCATTTAGTTCTTCCTTTCAGATAAACGGGGGTAGGTCCCCTTTATTGGCGATTACATTATTTGCCATATACTTTGCACTGAACTGGGTGAAATCCAAGCTCTCGAATCGCCAGTTCTGTATGTCATTTTGCAGGTAGAAATTGTACACAAGGACTTGATTCTCCAGGTCGTGATTTGAACCAATGACATCATTGGTTTTATACACTTCCTGAAAAGTCGCTCCCATGGCCTCAACCTTCTCCTGAGGATCTTCGATCACAAAAAAATTATCATCATCTGCGACTTCTCTTGGACCTATGCCTGCCGTAGTCAGTATTTGTTCGTTGTCCATCGTTCGAGGAATCTTAAGATATTGTAAGTCATTTAGATTTTTTCTCCAAAATATTTTATTTATTTGCGGGAACATATTCGGGTTGCTGGAATTTACAGCCCGAATCCTGTTGTTCCAGTACAAACTTACAGATGCTCTGTAATTCTCTCTTATTAATATGTGGAGGTTTTAATTGATGACTTCAGTGTCCTAACCTCCATGTTATGTCTGTCAGTAAACTGCCTGTACAAGGTGTTGAGTCTTGACAGCAGTCCACTTTTGTGTCCGTGCAGTGCGTCAATGGTAGCATTGCGGAATAAGTCTTCGTTGGGTGTGTATTCATACCGAGGTATTGTAATGTCCATCGTCTGTTTAATTGTTTGGTCCAATTGTTTAAGGTACGTACTCGTATCAAGCTCCTCGTTAGACAGATTCCTATTGGACGGTGGATAGAGCGAATTCGAGAAGAGGGCTCTTGTCAAGGTTCCGGGGAAGCATGTCCAGCGAGTCTTACTGTAGTTGTAGGAATACTTGGGAACAAACTCCTTCAACTCCGCAATTTCATTAGGAATTGTTATTTCGGTACGAAAACCGCAATGGTCACTATCGTACACGAATGTACGCAGACAGTTTAACGTTCGTAGATTACTCCCAGTTTGTTTTTGTAGTGGTTTGAAACTCAGGTGTGTTTGGTTTCGATATTTGCTCTCCAGGGGAGTCCGAATCGGGCGGAGAGTTTTTTCTTCACTCAGAATGATTCCAGGTATAATTCACAGTATTTTTTTCTGTGCGTGAAACTCTACAACAGCCAAATCTACGTGTCATGTTATGCCTTCACACGCAGATTTTTTCTGTCTGAGTTCCAATTACACAAAAGAAAAACTAACTTGCCATGGGCAGGATTCGAACCTGGACCCTCCGAGTGAGAAGCGATTGCTAGTACCACTACACCACGGCCACCCCTGTTCCATTTTTCTTGTCCATGCTAATTTTTGGCTTTGAGGTCACTTTTCTCCAGAAAATGCCTAATTTACATACCGTTATACTTATTTCTTTCTTATGAACGTAACAATATTATAAAAAAAATCATCAATATTTTAAGTTTGCAGAAAAACCCACAGATTTTATTATACTTGGAAAAACCTGCAACAGGTAAAATTTATAAAAAAGGGTTTTTTTTGTTTTAAGCTCCAAAGGCTATGAATAAATAAAAAAAATAATTTAAAAAATTTAAAAACCCGACTGAGTAAAAAAATGGACTTTATAAATATGAACTAAAAAGAAAAAAACAAGTCCAGTAGTCTAGAATTCTGTTAAGAAATATTAATTAACCACACCATTCAAATAGTTTCATGGTGGAAACACACATAAAGCAAATAATAAATTCTAATGTGGAACTTAGCAACTTAAATAGTCGGGACCCATGAAATATCTGGACCAGCTCAAATCTTCCCAATAATGGGAAGGGCTGGAATCGCCAACGACACGATATCATCGACTGTCGTCTATGAGTAAACATGTGTCTCAAATACGTGACAACGAATCTCCGACAGCCCGATCCCAAAGATTGTCATCTATGAGGGCACGTGTGTAATATGCGACGATGAATCACCAAGATCAAGAGATAATAGACTTACACGTTTATGGATTAATTCCAGGCTTCATTATCATAATTAGGAGAAGCAGAAGATGACTGCACTTTTAAATGTCGAACGGTTAGATATTAATTTGATTCGCGGTGGAAGAGAATTCCATGGACTAATTCATCAAGCAAGAGAAGAGGTTTACCTAAGTGAAGCTGTACATCATCTGCATAAAGATGTACAGAAGTGTGGGTGCAGACATTAGGAAGATCGTTGATGAACATGGCGAACAATAAGGGACCCATGATAGAGCCTTGCGTAACTCCTTGAAATAACACCTTACGTGACGAGGATCTGCTATTTAAATTAATCCTTTGAAACCTCTCTGATAAATGGCTTTTGATTAGTTTGACGGCCCTGTCACTGAAACCAAAAAAGTTTTTAAGTTTCAACCTTAGAATATTGTGATAACCACTTAAATGTGAGCAGCGACATCTAGATTCACAGAGCAGAAAATGTCGATACTCGAAGACCAGGAGATTTCGATACTTGCAAATCAGTTCTAAAGTGTAATTTGAAGTGTTAATTAGGAGAAGTGATTAAGTGGTTTAAGTAAAAGATAAGAAAAGTATAAGTGGTTGAGGAATTGAATTGTACTGAGAGAAAGAATTAAATAGTGAATTGTAACTGTACTGAATAAAGGGATTTGTATTGAAAAGAATAAGTTCTATTATTTGTACCCACACAAACATTCTACATTGGTGTCAGAAGTGGGATAGGACTTATTGTGTGTAAAAAAAAAAAAGTGTTTTCTGACTATTTGAAAAAGCTAGAATGGGTCGAAAACTATTGCAGTTGACCCTCGTCCAACTCAAATCCGAGTTGAACAAGAGAAGCCTCAGCGCCAGTGGAGGAAAAAGTGACCTGGTGCTCCGTCTTCAGGAGGCTTTGAACAACGAGGGACATGATCCTGATGCATATTCCTTTGATGTTGACGAGGATGAACAGACAAGTACCGGCAATGACATGGCTGCGATGATGCAACTCCTCTTGTTAAAAATGGACGAACAGAAGAACAGTCTGGAACAAAAAATGGATGAACAAAAGAAAAATCTAGACGATCAGAAGAGCAGCATTGTACAAAAATTCAACGAACAAACCAACAATCTGCACGGTCTTCAACAGAAAATGGATGAACAAAAGAATAATCTGGAAGAACAAAAGAACATTCTCCAGCAAAAATTCGAAGAAATCGATGACAAATTTGAAAGAATAGAGAAGAACGTTGATGACAAATTTGATAGAATAGAGAAGAATGTTTGCGAAAAATTCGAAGAAATGGACAGCAAAGTTCAGCAACTGGCAAAAGAGCTCGACACAGTGCGAAAACAGAAACTGCGAGAATGTTCTTTAAGCGGTCCAAGGAGAAAAGATTTGAAACCCCCCTCTTTCGATGGCCAAACCTCATGGTCTACTTATAAGAAGGAGTTTGAAATGGCTGCCTGTGCAAACGACTGGGACAATGAGGAAAAGTGCTTTGCCCTAACAATTGCCTTACGCGGTCCTGCGACAGAATTGTTACAAACAATCGATATCGAAAATCGATATCGGGAAGTATACAAGGTTCAATTACAAGGCCGTATGCAGCAACGAGGAGAAACACTGCAGCAGCTCCAAGCAGACGTGAGTAGAGTTGCACATCTGTCGTACCCCACCACAGGCCAGGAAATAATCGACGAAATGGCAAAGGACGCATTCATCGGGGGAATTGCAGATTTGAAGCTACAATCAGCAGTAAGGATGGCCGGGAAAAGAACCCTAGCTGAAGCACTTGCCTTCGCTCTGGCGATGGAAGCATCCAATCAGGCTTCCGAAGGAATGCATTTCGTCAGGGAAATAGTATCTGGTGAATGCTCCCGTTCAAGACCAAATATCCCGCGGGAGAGACGAAGGATGCGCTGCTGGAACTGCGATAAAGTAGGACATCTGCAAGGGCATTGTAAAGAACCAGTACGACGAGAAGGCTGCATGCACTGGGGTTACAGGCAAATAGAAAGAAAAACCAGCAGAAACGGCTACCAAGAAACCGGTCAAATTTCCAGAAGCCATCAGTTAGGAAATGCTTACTTCGCGGGGCAGAAGTCTGTAGCAGGAGTCGACTCCAGGGTAATTATCCCAGTCTCACAGGTAAAACAATGCAATGAAAGCCTCCCAGCAGAAGTAGTCGGTGGTAAAGAAGCAAAAGAACAGGCAACTACCCAAATGATCAGGACTGAGCCAATAGAGGGTTGGAGTATAGACGAAATCCGTTCCTCCCAACAGGCAGACAATGACATCGAACCAATATTGGCCTGGAAAGAACACGAGGAAAGACCAAGCTGGCAGCAGATATCAGATCGGAGCCAAACTCTGAAGGCATACTGGGCACAGTGGGACTCGCTTTTTGTGCAAGATGGATTGCTGAAGAGAAAATGGGAAAGTGCAGATGGGACAACATCTCGTATGCAGCTAATTGGGCCACGGTCCAGAGTCAACCAAGTGTTCCATGAAATACATGACGGAATCTCAGGAGGCCATTTGGGAATAAACAAGACGTTGGAAAAGGTAAGGGAACGTCTCTATTGGCTAAGCGCTAAACAAGATGTCGAGAATTGGTGCAAAAAGTGCATAAGATGTGCAGCTACCAAGGGTCCAAAAGTAAAGCCACATGGACAAATGCAACAATACAATGTCGGAGCACCTTTCGAACGAATAGCCATCGACATCGCTGGGCCGTTTCCCGAAACCTTTAATGGAAACCGATATACTCTCGTAGTCATGGATTATTTCAGTAAGTGGCCGGAAGTGTTTGCCATCCCAAATCAAGAGGCTAAGACCGTAGCCGAAAAGATAGTCAAGTACTGGGTGAGCAGATTTGGGGTCCCAATGGAGCTGCACTCTGATCAAGGGCGAAACTTTGAATCAAAAGTCTTCCAGGAAATACGCCAATATTTGGGAATAAGAAAGACAAGGACAACGCCACTACACCCTCAATCTGATGGAATGGTCGAGCGATTCAATCGGACCTTGAATGAGCATCTATCTAAGGTTGTGAGCAACTGCCAGCGGGATTGGGATCGGCACATACCCCTCTTCTTAATGGCCTACCGAAACGCGGTCCATAGCTCAACAGGGCACACACCATCCGAGATCTTATTTGGTCAAACAATTCGGTTGCCAAGTGAAGCAAAATTCGGATCCCCACCGACGGAGCCCAAAGAGGTGAACGAGTACGTGAATGACTTACGCAGCAGAATTCGTAAATTGCATGAAGACACCAGAGAAAAGATGAAGCTAGCAAGCAGCCGCATGAAAACTAGGTACGATATCAAGGCGAAATCTTCCGGTTTCAACGAAGGAGATCTGGTTTAGCTGTATAATCCTCAGCGTAAGAAAGGCAAGTCACCAAAATTGCAACAGGACTGGGAAGGTCCATACAAGGTGATAACCCGCATTAATGACGTTGTCTACCGGATCCAGCGTGGGGATCGAGGAAAATTGAAAGTGGTCCATTTGGATAGAATGTGTCATTTCAACGGGATGCTGAATGACGAAGTTGTTCGGGACGAACAACTGTAGGGAGGGAGCAATGTGATAACCACTTAAATGTGAGCAGCGACATCTAGCAGAAAATGTCGAAGACCAGAAGATTTCGATACTGGAATAACAAAGTCTCGACTGGAGAGTGGAATCGAATTTTCTAGCAGATTGGAAATTGTATGGGACTGTAAAGATAAAGATTGACATCAAAAAAACTCTTTTGTTGAATCTTATTAATTCACTTTAATTTTATTTAATTACGATGATTTAATTATAAAATTGTATTTTAAATTTTGCTCGTCCGTGGCACTCCCTGCTCTACCAAGATCCAGAAGAAGAAAGAAAGACCGGAAAAACATTTTTGAGCATCTCCGGAAATTTCGTGGTAACAGCTGGTGGGTGCGTTCGAAGTAGTGAGTGCGTTCGCAGCAGCGGGTTCGTTCGTAGTACATTGGCTGCATTCAGCTGTGATTTTGTAGCGTTTTAAACGTGGTCGCTACAGGACGCTGGATGGCGAGGATTGTTCTCGAAGTATGTCATTCGAGTATAAATACCAGCATCCCCAAGGTATGCAAAGGAGTTCTAAAGTGTAATTTGAAGTGTTAATTAGGAGAAGTGATGAAGTGGTTTAAGTAAAAGATAAGAAAAGTATAACTGGTTGAGAAATTGAATTGTACTGAGAGAAAGAATTAAATAGTGAATTGTAACTGTACTGAATAAAGGGATTTGTATTGAAAAGAATAAATTCTATCATTTGTACCCACACAAACATTTTACAATATTTTCGAAGACTTTCGATAAACGAGGAAATATGCTGATGGGTCTGAAATCAGCAGGCGAATAAGCTTTTGCTTTTTTTGCAATTGGAATGACCTTTGTGACTTTCCAAGATTGGGGAAAGGTAGAAGTCACAATGCAGAAATTAATAATGTGAGTATGGTGGCATAAGATCAATGGTAAGATAAGTTTTACAAATCGAATGAGTATAACAGATGACACTAATTTTTTCGTCTGAAATGCACGTGAGTAATTTCTTATCAAGTCAGCATTAAAATCTCCACAAATAAGTATCACCCCTATTGCGAGTGTCAAAAAATAAACGATAATTATCAAAAAATTTGACTCGTTGGTATTGCGATTGTCAATTGTCAATGGACGATTGATCGTTGTCAATTTATCCATTGTTAATGGAGCCGAAGTGGTATTGTGAGTGTCAATTGAAATCATTTTTTTTTTTGATAAATGCCAATTTTTTAGTCAATCGCATTTTTGAGGACGATAGAGCAATCTGCTGCGAAGGAAAATGAATGTAAGTATTTGTAATAATTTAATGTATTTATGACAAAAAACATTTATGGTTCTAGGGCAAAAATAGTCAGCAATAAAAAGCAATTAGAACGATTGGTTCAACTGATGGTGGAAAATAAAAACATCGCAAAAGGAGTTTGCCCAAAAAGCATGTTGCAGCAAAAGTGGGAAAGTTTTTCATTGGAGCTTAACTGTTTAGGTCCTCCATAGCGCGATTGGTAAAAATGGCAAAGGGTATAAAATGTAAACAAAATATCCTTTCTCAATACTAATCTAGGTACTGTCCGTTCAACAATGTTTCTTGCTTTGGCGTGTTTTTTATTAAACGTACTTTCCTGTGAAGCTGGGTCAGGGTTACGGAAGGGTGGCATCAAATATGGCTTCAAAGCATATCCGCCATCACCTAATAGATAGTGCATGAAAATAAGTACATATGTATTAAGTTAATAACATGATTGTGTACCTAATAACCAAGTATTAATTTCTCCATTTTGGTACTCTTGTTCCAACTTCATTTTGAGGGAAGACATGCTGAAAACATTGGCATCATGTGTCGACCCAGTATATTTTGCGCTAAAAAAACGGATTTTCATCTCATCATCACATACCTGAGAACATATGTTAATATTAAACAACCGAAAGTTTCTATTTTAAGAGATAACTTACTATCATATCAATTATACGATAAAATCCCTTCCTATTGTAGCACACTTGTTGCAGTTGTTTTTTAAGTAATGCAATTTTGATATGCGTCCCATCCACACAGCCTATTACAACCGGTATTCCACTTCTTTCGAAAAAATATGTTTTTGCCCGTATTTTCTCAGTATTGGAGTAATTAAACTTGATCCACTTCGGACAAATGTGTTCTTCGAGTACATTAAAAACATCTTTTAAAACTAGAGACACAACCAAAAAACTGAAGACTGTTCATCATCGTCAAACCACAATTCCACTGAACTCATTTTTATTTTATTCTTTTAATTAAATATTAAAACACAAAGACCAAAATACAAATACATACAGCAAACAATTTATTCACATTTGTCAGAAATTTTATCAAATGAGTTACACAATACCGAATTGGTTTTTGATCGACAAATTTATCAATCGTCAATTGACACTCGCAATAGAGATGTAGTTTAGTTTTAGTTTTAAACGCATTTTATTTTCTAATCAATAACTCTTACATACTAACAAAAAATGCTTAAATGCTAGCTTACAATTACTTAACAATCTTATACTAACTTACTGGCCCCACACAGGCACTCTAAGCTAATCTAAATTCTTATATCTATGTCTTTCGACCTCATTTACATTTTCTTTATGGATATTTATTTCTATACTTAAAGCTAAGAAAAAAAATTGTTAAAAAAACTTAGCATATGGACTTTTTTTTTTTTTTAATAAAAACTTAGTATCTAACTTAAAATAAACCTAAGCCTACCTAAACTAAATGTACAATACACACATAAACACATAGACGTTATACACAATCATATACATATATCAGTATACACCTTTGTATACACTGATATATGTATATGTTTCTTAAATGCTAACCTAAACCTATGCAAGCTGGCCATCGCTATTCACAGAGAAAACGGATTGGTCAGCTCTGCCTCATTAGTGAGGCTGGTCCGTAATTGACGGAAACGACGACGAAACATCTTCCCCATCATTCAACCACCAGAAATGCTGGTGCTGCCGAACGACATCCCTCTTATCGCGATTCCCCACCGCCCTACTGAACCTGAGGCGATCCACACTGCCGTGTGCGACGTCTCTGTTGTAGTTGAGTCGCCTGTCCCCAGCTGTCCGAGCGACATGGAAGATTAACGGCACCGCTGATCTATCCTGGATCAACCCTATCTGATCTAGGTAGAGGAATGCTTCCGGTGGAACGAAGCCGTCAGATCGCACACTCTCGTGGTAAAGGTAATTGGGGTAGTAAGCCCCAGATATCAGGTTATTCATCGAGGTCATTGCTCTTGCAATGTGCCTTCGAGTCAGCTTAATTACGAAGTTGTCCACTCGTATTAGGTTCGCCCTATTGTAAAGGACCTCATTAGGATACAATTTCTTGTACTCCGACTCTGGTGTTCTGTACAAGCGAAGACAAGCCCTAAGGCAAGCCCTCTCAAACACCCGAATCTTTTCCATTAAGCTTGCTCGTACATTGAACCACACGGGACAACCAAATACCAGCATGGGCCTAATAAGGGCCATGTAGCAGATTACCTTTACCCTCACATCGAGTTGGCTGCTATAAAACAGTCTCTTTGTAAGGGCAAAAGCACCTTTAGCTCTGGCCAGAGCAGCATCTACATTTTTGCCAAAATACAGAAACTGATCTAGCCAGATCCCAAGGTATCTGACTACATTTCGACAGGCAAGAGGCTGTCCGTGCTGTCCAATGATTGAGAACTTTCGCCAATTTTTTCTGGTATCCCTAGAGGCTCCAGACAACGGCGTCCTAAAGAGAATGGTTTCCGACTTCTGAAAGTTGATTTTCAACTTCCAGTCATCGCAAAATCGTCTTATCTTATCGAAGTCACGCTGCAAGAGAGTATTAATGACCTCGATTTTTGGACCTGTTCTGTACGCTACCAAATCGTCTGCGTACGCAATAGTATGGGGAAGTGAACCTATCAAGTCGCTTATATAAATGTTAAATAGGATCGGCGAATTGACCGCGCCCCGCTGAAGACCATTTTTAATTTGAAATATTCCAACAGAAGTCACATCGCCATTTTTCACGATGAACTGTCTGCTGGTTAGCATATTATAAAGAATGTACAAGAGAGGTTTGCTGATCCCCAGCCTAGTCAGCTTATAGAAAAGACCCTCTAACCATACGGTGTCGAAGGCCTTCTCCAAGTCAATAAGGCAGGCACCAGTGCACTGTTTCTTGCCTTTGTTCCATTGGATATCGGACACCAGTTTAGACGCGGCATGTGAGATATCATGTCCCGCCTTAAAACCGAATTGGTTATCCGGAACTATATGTTTGTCCTCAACCCACCTAGACAGAGCTCTATTGATTACTTTTTCAAAAACCTTACTGATATTCGGAAGGAGACTTATCGACCGGAGATTCGCCGGTTGGATATATCCTTTCCCTGTTTGGGGATAGGTTGAACCACCGCCGTTTTCCAATGCGCTGGATAATGTGCATTATTCATTGCATTATTAAACAGGGTGGTGTAAATGTCCACCGCTTCTAGAGGAAGATGTCGAAGCACGATGTTTGGAATACCATCGGTCCCCACTGACTTCTTAGCCCTGATTGTGTCGAAGATCTCACGGAGTTTTTGCTTCGAAATGAACGGGGGTAGGTCACCTTCTCTGGCAATGACGTTATTTGCCATATTTTCGTCGCTAAACCGGGTGAAACCAGAGCCCTCGGATCGCCAGTTCCCTATTTCATTTCGAATGCAGAAGTCGTGTACCAAGACGCGACTGTCCAGGTCGCAATTAGGGCCAATGGTATCTGTTGGGTCACATCATCATATCAAAAAATAAAAAATAAAAATAAAATGATTACCAAGAACATACATACTTATCATTTATTTGTCTAAAATTTAATATTAAATTATCTAACATTTGTACTTTGAAAAACTTGAATTGCTAATGTATAAAACATGACACATCAAACTTTGAATTAAATAAAAATTTAAACTTCGCGCCCAAAAACCAATGTTCGCCATATTTAATAAACACTATTGTACTAAAACGGAAAAATGTATGAACAAACTTGTACAAAAATAAGTTTCTTTTAAAACTGAATTGCAATAAAGTTTCTTCTCGTGTCAACACTCAATAGAAACAGTCGCCATCAATTTTCGCTAGTTGGTTTTTGTTTTCAAAGTAATTTTTTAGAGAGTCGTAGTCGATCTCGCTCTGCATGTTTTTTTCATTTTTTGTGACATTTTCAAATTTTTGTGAACAATACCTCTTCAGGAAAGGATTGGAAGAAATAATCGCACCAATCTTCCATGAAGAGCAGTCAATAGAAAAAAAAAAAAACTTTCTGACTGTACATTTTGGCGACCGTGACAGGACCTGTGTACAAAAAGTGTAAAAAAGTGTTCTATCGCAAATCGACTTTGACGCGTGTATATATTTACATATGTAAAAATAACATAAATAAGACAAATTTCGTATAATTAACTTTTCGTGGCATACCTATCTCATTCTGTAAAAAAAAAAAAAAAATACGGTATCCAGAGCGGTGACAAAAATGGTATCGGTAACGGTTCGTGTCAGTGCAAACGAAGACAGTTCCAGCTATTCATCATCACAATCAAGGAACACCTTACAAGAAGAGGAAATACCACTCATCACACACCCAGGACAATTTAATCCATTCGTTCGACGAAATTCGAATAAATCCGAGGGAATCGGATCGGAGAAGTATGCAAAACTCTCCTACCAGGTATGTGGTAAATTCCTTTACTCGAACGTGCGCTTGAAATCGAAATTGCTCTAATTAAATAAACCGAAATTTTTAATAAAAACTTAAATGCTAAGTAATGCTTTATGAACGCACATTCGCCGTAATGGAATTAATTAATTTATATGCATGCTGTACAAGTAAATCGTATAACAGTGAAACAATCTGCAAATAATATGTAATTCAGCAAATTAATTGGGTAGATAAAAAAAAAAAAAATCGTACATTTATTCTAATTCGCTCAACAAAAAAAAAAAAAAAAAAAAAAAGGGAGAATCGTTCACAATGATGATTTCGCTTGAGTAAAAACACTCAAAGGACTTGCACTCGTCGTTCGTTTAATTCGCTCAAACAATTGACTCAATCACCCTTTGCCACGCGTAGAGTTCACCGCTTCACATGCTTCGTAAGCTGCACAAAAGCTTTTCTTCTCATAACTTTCGCACATTTTCACTCGTCGTTGACACGCATTTGCTCTTGACATCAAAAGCTTTTGTCGAATCAATTTATTGTCGTGGATTATACTCGCTTGGACTTACATTGACTTTCGTCGTCGTTCACACACATTGATCGTTGCATAAAAAGCTCTCGTTGTTTGAACAATTGAATTACTAATTTGATTTTCAGTTGCATGGACTCATACATTCGTTCGTCGTTCATCCATGTTGTTGTTGGTTAAAGGTGAAATTTCTGTTGCTGATGCTGCTGCTGTTATTGCAATTGGCTGCTGCTGTTAGATCATCGACAATTCGCTTGTTTTTTCTTTCATTTTTGTAAACACATACGTACATGAGCTTTTAACTTGGATCAAATAAATCAATTCGAAACATTTTTCGCGGAAATTCAGACCCATATTCAAGTTTATGATAAAGTCATTAAAGCTACTTCAACTAAATCAAATTTTGTTTGGCATACGCATGCGCACATTGTAAATATATCGTATATCAATTAATTATAATCAGACACATAAACAGAGCTTATTGATTTTCGCGGTAATTCATACACCACGAATATGTCGCTCGATAGTTTTGTTGTGATTCACACACCACATAATCCCAGCACTTGCTATCACAACAATCCACTTATCCAGCTGCATATGCATTTTCGGTCAAGTTCATACCCGAGTCATTCACCGAAATTCGAAGCCGCACGTAAATATATGCCATACGTGCTGGTGTACATTCGCCGCACTACCGAATTACGACGCTGAACATGTTTCGTATTTGGGTCAATCCCAGGAAACAATTAAAGAATAATTATGAATGGGATTGCACTTACAATGTTCGGAGTGTGGAAGTGAATGACAAATGGGATGACATTTGAAACCGACAAAAGAAAAACCACCCAAGCTGCAAAATAAACTGGAACAAGCGGTGAGTGATCGTAAGTGTTATGGGAGTGGTTGCGCAAGCCGATTTGGCTACGCACAGAAAAAGGTTATAAAAGAGATACGATGCGAAAAGAAAGTCAGTTTTATTATTAGACTAAATAAAGACGACAAGGTTGCAGCGACGCTAAAGACGGCGGACCTTTAGGCATTAAAAATAACATAAAAATAATAACGTCTTTTAATTTAAACTCCGGAGTTAGACTCTTCTCTCGTTCGATACGAGAAAGCACGGTCTCGCGACGTTATAACATTTGGTGGCAGCGGTGGGATCCTACGATAAACGGATCCAAACTACCACGGACAAGAGCCTAAAATACTCTTGATGCGTACTGGGGCTATACACCAGAAAATAAAAGCACTATAGTGTAGTGTAGTGAAGTGCAAAAGTGTAAAGCCCACACATATAAGTCCTTGCGAACTCTAGTAGAACTAGACGCAGAGGCAAAACGGTGGCAGTGTAAAAGACCAGGGCAACAACAACTGTAGGGCGCGAAGCCTACCTGGCAGAAATACGTAACAGATGCAGCAGCAGAAACAACAGAAGCAGCAGCAGAAACATCAGAAGCAGCAAAATCAAGAGAAGCAGCAAGAACGGTAGTGACAACAGAAATTTAAAAACCACAAGGTATTAGGTCATTATTGTTTTGTTTTTTTTCTCTCTCAATATATATAAAAAAAAATTAAACTTTTATCTCAATCAAAAATAACTTTTTAATAAAGATACATTTTTGTCACATTTTTTTTTACACTATTTCATAATCCCAGTCAAAAAAAGGGGAAAAATTTCATTTGTTTTAAAATTAAATAAATAAATAATTTAAATAAATAAATTAAATTTCATTCCTTTTAAATTTAATTTATCTCAATCTCACACACATTACCATACGATTTAGTTTATATTTTAGTCACCATTCCCTTTAAATCCACTTGCTGTTCACTTACATCTCCCATCCCGATTTCATTCCGTGAAAATTCTAACGCGAAAAAATAAGAGCACAATAGAGCTCTTCAGAGTTCTACCTTTTGCTCTATCCGAAAATCATACGAGTGTTGTATCACCATTACAAAATCATAAAATGGCTGTAAAAATCTCTCTTAGCGACGTGTTCAGTATAGTACCAACCTTCGATGGCAATCCGGCATGTCTCAATAAATTTGTGGCGTGCGGCAATACTCTCTTCACTTACATCAACGACGAAGCGCAACACTTTCTTTTTCTGGACATTATTAAAACCAGGCTTCAAGGTCCGGCTTTTGATCTTGTCCAATACAGGTCTTTCACTAAATGGAAAGATATGGTGTCAGTGCTAGAGTCTCAATTCAGAGAACTCAAGTCACGGTCCTCCGCCCAGAATGAGCTATTAACAGCCAGGCAGAGATACCAAGAGTCCGTCCAAGAATTTGGGGACAGAATTATCACGTTATTGTGTGCACTCGACACGGTCACATACAGTTCTATAGCGGAGAAACCCGTAAGAGATTTCCTTATTAAGGAAAATACAAACCTGGCGGTACAGACTTTCGAGGATGGACTTAAATGCCCCAGTCTCAAGATCCTGGTGAAGGCTCAAAACTACCAAGATCTGAAAACTGCGGTCAGCTATGCTATCGGACAATCTATCTGATTAGAGCCTGTCGTTGGACTCACAATCACGCCCATAAAACAAAAGTCCCAAAGTGTGGTCAAATGCCAGACATGTAACAAGTTGGGGCACACCTCAACCACGTGTTACATGAACCAGGTTACGCACTCTAGACCACCCAACCATCGGCCTGTCTGCCAAACATGCAACAAAATAGGACATACTTCCGCCACTTGTTACAGGAATACTAATATTCCGAATTTCATTCCGCAACAAATAAAGAGAGAAGTTCAACTGATAAGATGTGGATATTGTAACAAACCAACCCACCCTCAGGACGAATGTAGGATGCGATTGGCACATGAGGAGCCTCAACAAGGGAAACCAAATCCCTCAAATTCCTCCAGTAACCAAAACGTGAGATTCTTCCATGTCGGGAAACAAGAAGGCTCAGGAAGCAGAAGCCGGCAATCTTACCCGAGTACAAATGAAAGCCGATGTTCACAACGTCCCTCACTAACCTATTAAATGTTCATATCACTCTGTCCCAAACGCCAAGAGCCAGTGATACGAGCCAAATTTCACCCCATAGTCGACAAACAACTAGCTACATTCCTAATCGACACAGGCGCTGACATAAGCCTGGTAAAATCAAACATTGCGAAGGCATTTCAAACTAAAAAGAAGTGTACTATATCGACCATTGCGGGAGCTTCACTAAATACAATGGGGGGAAATCTTGGGAACGCTAGAATTCGAAGCAAACGAACAAACGATTTCTTTGGAACACACCTTCCAAGTAATGCCTCCTTGCATAGATTTGGAATATGACGGAATAATCGGCAACGACTTTCTCAGTAAATTTCAATGTCATGTCAATTTGGAAAATAGAGAAATCGAAATAACGATACAAAAGGAAAGCATAAGGAATAAGCCTTTAATAGAAGATAGTAACTTGGGAAAAATAACTAATACCGTTCCCAAAGTTCAAGCCCCAGGAAATGTTGACGTTTCTGATTTCACAAACCCGGTGTATCCTCGGAACATCAATGTGAACCAAGAAAACGCAGAAAATGAGCCAATAGTTGATTCCGTTTGTCTACGGGCCGGAACAAGCAACTCGTCTTATCAACACCTAAATGGCAATCGAAAAGTAAAAGAAAAATACGCAGCAGAAAGTAAGCCTGCAACACAGAACCCGGCCAAAAGTAGACCGGAGACACACAAAAACCCTGCAAACAATAAGCCAGAGATACGACAAAGTCTCGCCGAATGTAAGACAGAGACAGCTAAAAATGCAAAGGTTCGCAAACAAAAACAAGACGTACCCGTAAATAATAATAATACGGTGACACTTAAACCAAGGATGCAGCAAATAATTGAGGTCCCTTTCAATGACAAATTGACCAAAGAGCAAGATTTAGTAATACGTAAAAGGCTAGTCAAACCCGGTATTTATATAGGAGCTACCCTAACTAGACCCACAAATTCCAAAATCAGAGTTTTAATGATGAATACTTTAGAGACGGAGCAAAACGTTCGGTGCCAAGATATCAATTTTCAGTGGGATCGGCCAGAAGACTTTGAGGAAATTTCAGACAAATCTAGGGATACCATTAAAAAAAGGTTAGAAAGATTAGTATCGGTACTAGACCCTGAACACTGTAATAGTGAGGAAAAAGAGTCCATACTGACAATCTGTAGGGAGTACAATGATTTATTTTATCTTGACGGCGATCAACTTACCTCAACTGACACCATCAAACACCGCATAATAACAGACCCAAATAAACCTCCCCTGTTCGTAAAGCCCTGTAGGCTACCTGATGCGCAAAAGAGTGAAATTCACAAACAAGTGAATGAAATGCTTCAGGAGGGCATTATCACACCCAGTGCCAGTCCATGGAACTCCCCCATACTACTTGTTCCCAAGAAACCTATGAAACTCCAACCTTTATCCTCTACTCGAAAACATAAACAAATCGTGTTGGTAAAAAAAAAAACAAAGCATAAATACTCGTAATAATAATAAAATAAAACAAAAATCAAAAAAATGTTAAATTTTTTTTTTCAATAGAAAAATATATATATATTAAAATAGGAACATTCTTATTATATTGTAAAATGTTTGTGTGGGTACAAATGATAGAACTTATTCTTTTCAATACAAATCCCTTTATTCAGTACAGTTACAATTCACTTTTTAATTCTTTCTCTCAGTACAATTCAATTTCTCAACCACTTATACTTTTCTTATCTTTTACTTAAACCACTTAATCACTTCTTCTAATTAACACTTCAAATTCAACTTTGGAACTCATTTGCATACCTTTGGGATGCTGGTATTTATACTCGAATGACATACTTCGAGAACAATCCACGTCATCCAGCGTTCCATACAAGTTCCAATTTGCTAGAAAATTCGATTCTACTCTCCTCGACTGTCTTTGCTAATCCAGTATCGAAACCTTCTAGTCTCCGAGTTTCGACATTTTCTGCTAGATGTCGCTGCTCACATTTGAGTGGTTATCACAATATGTAACATAAAAGTTCTAAAACAAATTAACCTAAAAATTAAAGCATATATAGTAAAGTAGGAATATATGTATCTATGACATATACGTAAATCTTGTTGTTGATTTAAATTAAATATAGAAAAACAAAAAAAAAAACGAGAAAAAATAACAACATTTTAAAGGAACTGTATACTTAGACTAAGAAAAAAAATAAAATTTATAAAAACACTATATACAAAAAAAATCAATTACATTTATGCAATATAAGCGAATATTCTCTAACAAAAAAAATGTATGTCAATCAAAAACAAAACCAACACATATATATATGTATACTATAAAAGGAACATTTTTATTATATTTAATATAACATATAGCTTTTAATTATATTTAAACTGATTAACTTAAAATTAATAGAATACACATGTACGAGTAGTATAACAGATATATACGAATACCAGATAATAATATACAAATCATGTTTTTGATTTAAATGATCATTAAAAAAAAGAAAAAAGAATGTTTGTATAATAGGAACGAGTAATGCAGTAAGATTTGTTTTATGTAAAACATAACATTTGTAAAACTATATTTTCTTTTCTCATCGATCTCTACAACCACAAATAACCAATCACAGAAAATTCGAATCCTTTCAGGAAGAATTTTCTTTTTTTTAAGGGGGGTGGGATGTTGTGATTCACACACCACATAATCCCAGCACTTGCTATCACAACAATCCACTTATCCAGCTGCATATGCATTTTCGGTCAAGTTCATACCCGAGTCATTCACCGAAATTCGAAGCCGCAAGTAAATATATGCCATACGTGCTGGTGTACATTCGCCGCACTACCGAAATACGACGCTGAACATGTTTCGTATTTGGGTCAATCCCAGGAAACAATTAAAGAATAATTATGAATGGGATTGCACTTACAATGTTCGGAGTGTGGAAGTGAATGACAAATGGGATGACATTTGAAACCGACAAAAGAAAAACCACCCAAGCTGCAAAATAAACTGGAACAAGCGGTGAGTGATCGTAAGTGTTATGGGAGTGGTTGCGCAAGCCGATTTGGCTACGCACAGAAAAAGGTTATAAAAGAGATACGATGCGAAAAGAAAGTCAGTTTTATTATTAGACTAAATAAAGACGACAAGGTTGCAGCGACGCTAAAGACGGCGGACCTTTAGTCATTAAAAATAACATAAAAATAATAACGTCTTTTAATTTAAACTCCGGAGTTAGACTCTTCTCTCGTTCGATACGAGAAAGCACGGTCTCGCGACGTTATAACGTTAAGCTTCTCGTTCTTCCACTAAAGGAAGCATTTCGCGAATAAAAAATCTCATTGAAACGAAAACACTATCGCCAACGGAGCTAGAGTGTCGGCTTGGAATTGTAGAATCGTATTTTAAGCAGGCAATGGCTTTACAAAATCAAATCGAGGGATTGGAATCTTCTGATGTAGGCCGTAGTGAATTGGAAGAGGTGTATGTTTCTACGAAATCCAAAATTCTCTCGCAAATGGGTCATGAAAGAAGGAGTAGTACTACTCCTTTAGAAACAACCATGTCCATACCTCACGCGGTAAATCATTTACCTTACGCAAAATTACCACGATTCAGTGGAAAGTATTAGGAATACAAAAACTTTATAAATACATTTAATAAACGTGTTCACCACGATTTAAGTCTTTCGAAAATCGAAAAATTCAACCACTTGCTCAATTGCTTGACTGATCAAGCTCTTGGGACTGTCAAAACATTCCAAATTACCGAAGAAAACTACGATAAAGCGCTCGACAGATTGAAGGAACGCTATGATAACGATTGTCTAATTTTTTTGGAATACATTTCACAATTGTTCGAACTACCGAAAGTTCATAAACCCTCGGCGCCTCAGTTAAGAAATCTTGTGGACAATGTTTCTGCAATTTTTAATTCCCTTCAATCCATTGGTTCAGAATCCGAAATATGCAATGCAATCATAATTCACATTGCGATGGGAAAGGCGGATCCCGAATCCCAAGCCAAATGGGATGAACAACTTCAATATGATAAACTTCCCAAATGGGATGACTGCTCAGAGATTTTAAGTCGACGTTGTCAATACTTAGAGGCTCGAGAAAGCAAATCGATGCGGGTTGATTCGAGCAAAAAACATTTCAACAAGCCCAAATTAGTTCACTTCGAACAAGGTGAAAGAACATCACTTACCATTAACCAGCAATCGTGTACGTTTTGCAAACATAGTTCGCATACCATTGTCAACTGCTCAGATTTTGCTAACCTTTCGAGTCCAGATCGTTTTATGAACATAAAGAGGCTCGGTTTGTGTATTAATTGTCTACTAAAAGGGCATATCGTTTCGAAATGTACTACCTCATTCAGATGTAAAGTTTGTAAGCAATCTCACCATACTATGCTTCATAGACCAAACCAAAATGTAGTCGCTTCAACTTCGCTGGAACAATCGCCTCATCCATCACTGGTTGTGAACTCTGTAGTAGGGAGAGAGGTAGCTCAAGTAATATTAGCTACGGCCATCGTTCTCGTTAGGGATGCATCTGGAGGATTTCAGCCAGGCCGAATTATTTTAGATTCCGGCTCTCAGGTTAATATTATTAAACAACACTTCGCTCAAATGCTAGGCTTGCGCACTCATAGAAAAAGTTTTGATATTCAAGGAATCGGTATGACAGCAACCAAGATTGGTGGTAGTACCCAAACGACTATAAGATCCAGATACTCGCAGTTTGAAATGTCTTTAGAGTTTTTAGTTTCACCCTCCATTACTGGATACCAACCTGATCCATCATTAGATATCGACAATTGGAATGTACCCAGAAATCTAGAACTTGCAGACGAGCAATTCAACCGATCAGCTGCCATAGACATGTTGTTAGGAGCAGAAACCTTCTTTGATCTGCTGCTTACAGGCCAAATCAAACTAGGGTCGGGGTTACCTTTACTTCAAAACACTCATTTTGGATGGATTGTATCGGAAAAGTATAAAACGTTAAGTAAAACTCAAAAAACAACTTGCTGCGTCAGTTCTATGGACAATCGCCTCGATGAACTAGTGGAACGCTTTTGGGAACTCGAAGCAGTCTCTAAAACAAAATCAAAATGGACACATGAACAAGAGGAATGTGAGAAACACTTCAAGGAATCAGTGGAGGAGGTAAACAGCGGAAGAATCATGCTTAAGTTACCATTTAAACAGGAACCATCCGTTCTGGGAGAGTCTTATAATACTGCTTTCTTTCCTTAGAACGTAGATTATCTAGGGATGGGGTATTAAAATCTTCTTACGTCGACTTTCTTAGGGAATACAAAGCACTGGGTCATATGTCGTTGGTAAACGATCCCGACCTTAGTTATCCTCATTACTTTTTACCTCATCAATGTGTGTTGCGACCTAGTAGCTCATCCACAAAATTGCGAGTCGTATTTGACGCCTCGTGTCGTACTACATCAAACAATTCTCTCAACGATATTCTGATGGTAGGACCCACGATACAGGATGATCTCTTCTCAATCTTACTTCGGTTTCGGCTGCACAAATTCGTACTGACGGCTGACATCGTCAAAATGTACCGGCAAATTTTGGTACATCCCAGCCATCGCAGATTCCAGTACATTTTATGGCGCGAAAACGAGAAAACTCCGATTAAAACTTACTCTCTGAACACTGTTACTTACGGAACTTCTTCGGCACGATTCATGGCTATTCGAAGTCTTCAATATCTAGGAGATAAATACTATTCGCAGTATAAGATCGGGGCAGAAGTTATTCGCAAAGATTTTTACGTAGACGACTTGATAACTGGGGCAGACGATCTTGATAGTTTAAAACAAAAACAAAGAGAAGTCGTAGCCATATTAAAGTCTGCAGGCATGGAGCTATCCAAATGGAATAGCAACCTCTCTACTCTTTCGTCGGATATTCTCGAAAAGAATTTAAATATCAACGAGTCCAACATCACCAGTACGTTAGGTATAACTTGGAATCCAATCAAGGACAATTTCTATTTTTCATATAATCCCATTCAAACATATACTACTTTTACAAAAAGCGATATTCTATCAGTTGCTTCGTCTCTTTTCGATCCTTTGGGCCTTCTATGTCGAATCATAGTTAAGGCAAAAATTATTTTGCAACGATTGTGGATGGAAAAGTTGGACTGGGATACATCCATTCCACCGACCATCGAAACCGACTGGAAGAAATTCATCGCGGATTTGAATTATATCCAGAATCTACAGGTACCCAGGTATGCTTTATCGGCTCCTACAAAGACAATCCAAATCCATGGGTTTTGTGACTCATCGATCAATGCGTATGGATGTTGCATCTATCTTTGCACAGTTAGTGAACACGACTCGGTGTCAGTTCGATTGTTAGTAGGAAAGTCAAAAGTAGCACCATCCAAGAAAAAGCAGATACCTCGGCTTGAACTATGCGCTGCACATCTTCTTTCGAAACTTTGGGCAAAAATCGAACCCATTTTCACAAAGTGGAAAACAGAAGTGCATTTCTGGACAGATTCAACAGTCGTTTTGCATTGGATCTCAACTCATACTTCAAAACTAAGTACCTTTGTTGGAAATCGCGTGGCCGAGATTCAAGAGACAACTACCGGCATCCAATGGAGGCATGTACCTTCCGAATTTAATCCAGCCGATATATGTTCACGCGGATGCAATGTCGGGGAGCTGGAAAAGTCAATATGGTCAACTGGACCTTTATTTTTACTACAGCCGCCAGTAAAATGGCCTTCTAATCCAATAGTATCACTTTCACAGGAGCAATTGGCATTGGAAAAAAGGAAAACGGTGTTGGTATGCACCCAACCCATCAAAAATAATCTTCTTTTGAAAATCAACGATTGCAGCTCTTATAGTAAACTTTTACATATTTTCGCATACATTCTTAGATTCATTACCCAGATAAGAAAGGGTAGAGTAGAAAACGCATTAACTTGTAGCACCGCAGAGCTTGATGCAGCATTCTATAAAATCGTCTGGGTCGAACAAAATCACCACTTTGCTGAAGAAATCAAGTTACTGGAGAAAGGTGAAAACATCAAAAGTCCGCTCAGGTATCTCACCCCATTTTTAGAGAATTCCAAAGGTTTTCCGATACTTCGAGTTGGTGGACGGTTACAAAATTCTACGTTACCTGAGCAACACAAGCATCCCGTTTTGTTGGCAAAAAATTCTAGTTTGGCTACCTGTTTAATTCGTCATCTGCACAGGAAAAACTTCCACGCTGGACCCAAAGCTCTCGTGACACTTCTTAGGCAGCAAGTCTGGATCGTAAACGCTAGACACCTCGCTCGTAAAACCGTAAACAATTGCACCCATTGTGTACGATATAAGCCCAAGCTTCTGCAGCAAGTAATGGGAAATCGCCCGAAGGAAAGAGTCACCGCTGCTCGACCATTTTCACGATGTGGAGTCGATTTCTGTGGGCCTATTCTTACGTACCATAGGATTCGGGGAAAGGTTCCTTACAAAACATACATTTCGGTATTCGTATGTTTCACATCTAAAGCTGTTCATTTGGAACCGGTATCAGATTTGACAGCAGAGGCATTTATTGCGGCTCTAAAACGAATGATCAGTCGTCGAGGGTTGCCGACTGACATATTTTGCGATAACGCTACAAATTTTGTTGGGGCTAACTCAAAGCTAACAGACTTACATAGCACATTGTTTCACAAACCATCTAATGATTCACTTGTTAATTTTTGTAGCAATGAACAAATTAATTTTCATTTTATTCCTCCTAGGGCACCTCATTTCGGAGGAATCTGGGAAGCGGCGGTTAAGATAGCGAAAGGACATCTGCTTCGAACTTTTCATAATACGAAGCTTTCATTTGAGGAACTCGCAACCGCACTTTGCGAAATAGAAGCTGTGATGAATTCCCGACCCATAACACTACTTTCGAATAACCCAAACGACTTCGAAGCCTTAACTCCGGGTCACCTACTAATCGGTTCATCCCTTAAGTCGATTCCAGAACCAGCAGACGAAGCTCCAAATACATGCGCCTTGCAGTACTGGCGTCGCATCCAAAACATAAAAACGCACTTCTGGAAACGTTGGACGAAAGAATACCTGCAAGAGCTACAGCAAAGAACAAAGTGGTCTTCTCATAGTCAAAATCTTCAAGCGGACACCATGGTCATCGTTCATGATGATAACACGCCGCCACAAAGATGGTTGCTTGGAAGAATCGAAAGAACAATTATTGGCAATGATGGCAAGGCAAGAGTTGCAGACATTAGAACGAAGAGAGGGGTAATCAGGCGACCAATCCACAAGCTGGCCGTCCTTCCATGTTGAAACCAGGTGCTTTCAAAGAGGGCGGAATGTTGGGTCACATCATCATATCAAAAAATAAAAAATAAAAATAAAATGATTACCAAGAACATACATACTTATCATTTATTTGTCTAAAATTTAATATTAAATTATCTAACATTTGTACTTTGAAAAACTTGAATTGCTAATGTATAAAACATGACACATCAAACTTTGAATTAAATAAAAATTTAAACTTCGCGCCCAAAAACCAATGTTCGCCATATTTAATAAACACTATTGTACTAAAACGGAAAAATGTATGAACAAACTTGTACTAAAATAAGTTTCTTTTAAAACTGAATTGCAATAAAGTTTCTTCTCGTGTCAACACTCAATAGAAACAGTCGCCATCAATTTTCGCTAGTTGGTTTTTTTTTCAAAGTAATTTTTTAGAGAGTCGTAGTCGATCTCGCTCTGCATGTTTTTTTCATTTTTTGTGACATTTTCAAATTTTTGTGAACAATACCACTTCAGGAAAGGATTGGAAGAAATAATCGCACCAATCTTCCATGAAGAGCAGTCAATAGAAAAAAAAAAAAACTTTCTGACTGTACAGTATCAATGGCCTTGTATACTTTCTGGAAAGTCGCCCCTATGGCCTCAACCTTCTCCTGTGGATCCTCGATCACAAAAAAGTCGTCATCATCAGCGGCCTCATTTGGATCAATACCTGCTATTGTCAGTAACCGTTCGTTTTCTGTTGTCCGGGCTATTTTAAGACACTGAAGGTCGTTTTGTTTTTTTCTCCGAAATAGTTTATTGATTTGCGGAAACATGTTCGGGTTGCTGGTGTTTACAGCCCGAACCTTGTTGTTCCAATATGAGCTTACAGCAATTCTGTAATTTTCTTTTATTAACTTTTGCACATTTTTAATCGACGACTTCAGCGTCCTAATCTCCGGATCTTGTCTGTCAGTTAACTGTCTGTACAAGTTTTTGAGTCTTGACAGAAGTCTACTTTTCTGTCGGTGCAGTGCGTCAATAGTAGGATTGCGGAACAGGTCTTCGTTAGTTGTACGTCGATACCGCGGTATTGTAGTGTCCATAGTTTGTTTAATTGTCTCGTCCATCTGTTTTAGGTAATTGTCGATCTCCTCGTTTGACAAATTCCTATTGGACGGTGGGTGGCGCGTGTTCGAGGAGAGCGCTCTGTTCAAGGTTGCGGAGAAGCGCGTCCATCGAGTCTTACTGTAGTTGTAAGAATATCTTTGGACAAACTCCTCCAATTCCGCAATTTCGTTGGGAACTGTAATTTCGGTGCTAAAACCGCAATGGTCGCTGTCATACACGAATGTGCGCAGACAGTTTAGCGTTTGTAAATTCGTACCTGTCAGTCGTATACGTTCGTCGTACAGCAGTAGATCCAAATAAGACCCGCCTCTGTGAAAGGACGGGTTATCCGTCGCTTTAAGACCGAGTCTGTACATGACATCGTGCTGACCCCACCAATCGAGTAGTAGGTTCCCTCTAGTATTTAGCAAATTATTTCCCCAATCTCTGTGTCTAGCGTTGAAATCCCCGCCGATTATAAAATAATTCTCCCCCGATTCCAGCCTCAGAAGTCGAAAAAGCGTGTCGAGCTCTGTAATAAATAGGGTGGATTGTGAAGCCTCAGGTGCATAAACAGAGGCCAAGTACAGCCGCTTTCCACTGCGAAGCGGAATGTAAATGGCAACTGCCTCCAACACCCGGAACCTGCGCAACACTCCCTTGTACACTCTGTGAAATTTTATATCTTCTTTAATGAAGATCGCGACACCACCTCCACGTTTGGATCTGGGCCGGTTTCTTCTTCTAACAATATAATTATTGTACTCCAGTTTGTGATTATCGGTTAGCTTGGTTTCGCTAGCGAAAAGCACATCAGGAGTTTGGTCTTGTATCAATTTAAAAATCGCGGCTCTTCGTTCGATCCTAATCAGTGAATTAACATTCACCGCAAGGACCTTCAAAGTTTGCTCCACCATGTGCGTACCCATTACGACATGTGTTGCGTTAGGCCCGGCAGCAGCGCGTAAATCTGGTCCACCCGCTTGGCCTGTTCTTGCACCTGCTTTTGCAGCTGAGCCATCTGCCCTTGGATTGCGAGCAAGATGGCTAGCATGTTAGGTGCAGCTTCCGTTGTTCTCGGCATTGGCGCCGGAGAAGCAACAGTCGCTTGCTGTACCGTAGCCCCCCTACCTGACGCCATTTGGGCGTAGGAAATTTGGGACGTGACGGCTGGTGTTTGAAATCTAAGAGGTGAAAGTTTGACCTCCACCTTCTGCTGCCGAGCCAGTTTTGCTTTCTTAATATCAGCGAACTTAGGACAACCCCGATAGTTTGCGGTGTGTCCCACGTTTCCACATAACACGCACGAGAGCTTCGATCTATCGGATGCTCCGTCAACACCCAGAGCACACTCCTCGGAACTGTGGTTCTTAGCGCACTTCACGCATCGAGGCTGCATTTGACAGTTCGACGCGGCGTGCCCGAACCTCTGGCAGCGAACGCATTGTATAACGCCTTCGCTCCTTTTTAGTTTTCCCAGTGAACCACCTGGTAGTCTAGGACATTGATACTCCTTAGACTATCCAGACGGCTTTCGGGACTGAGCTGCACCAGGAAGAACGGCAGACTCCGTTTCTCCCGCCTGGCTCTAGCTGTAGTAAATGGCTTTACCCCCACAAACTTGAGTCCTTCGCACTCCTTCTCTTTGAGCAGTGCCAGGATCTCCTCAGGATCAGAAGACGGTTCCAACCCCTTCAGCAGCATCGATTGCCGCTTTTCACACTTCGGTGTGTATGAGTAGTGCTCCGTCGTCGTTTCCTTTAGGAGCTCTTTCACTTTCGCGTAGCCCTCCACTGTATTACAGTGGATGGCATGGCGATCGTTCCCCAATCTCTTTATATTAAAATTATTACCAATGACCAACCTACACAGGTCCTTGGTTGCATTTACCTCCATTTTGTAAGTGTTGATCGGAGGCACCTTCTCTTTCTTCTTCTTCTGCTGCTGCTGCTGTTGTTGTTGTTGTTGCTGCTGCTGCTGTTGTTGTTTTTGTTGTTGTTGGTGTTCTTGCCGCTGTTACTTTTGATGCAGTTGTTTCTTCGGCTGCTGATGGTTTTGATGTTGCTGCAGTTGCTGTTTCTGCTCTTGTTGTTGTTGTTTTAGGGAGCTCTCTACTTCTAATTGCTCCCTCTGCCTTCGTGCAATTTGCCTCTGTTTAATAGCAAGCATGTCTTGCTCCAGTTTTTGTATGCTGCTTTTTATCTTGTTAATTTCGTCATCTTCGTCTTCCGACTCAGATGACGCCAGAGAGGCGAAGCTGTTGGAGCCCCCCTCCTATTTATCGTCTTCAGCTGTGGAAACAGCACTTATTTTTTTTTGAAAGATTAGGAGGGGTATTCAACCTCTTCCTCCTTTTGCTGGCTTTCGCCACGGTTGTGGGAAGAGCGGGGCGCTCTCCACCATCCATCACTTGGTTTTGGTTTTTTTTTTTTTTTTGTACACAATTTGAGGGGAAAAAAAACAAAACAACAAAAAAAAAATTAAATAAGTCTCAACCGGGATTCGAACCGGTATCCCACGACTTGGTAACCGACGCCATTTCATTTCATTTTCATTTTAAATGCATTTTTATTCTTTTCAATTCATTATTATTTATACGCTATACAAAAAACGCTTAAAAATTAGCTTAATTAACTTAAAATTATCTTATTTTAACTTACTGGCCCCATGCGGGCACTCTAAATTAAACATAATACTTAATTGATGTCTTTCAACGTTTCGTACGATTATAAATTTTATTTTTTTTCTATATTTATTTAAACTAAAACTAAGAAAATATTTTATTTAATACAAAAACTTAGTATACGGACTTTCTTTTTTATAAAATCTTAAAAACTAAAACTTATAAACTATCTACCTATAAATAAATCTTAACCTACTTAATCTACTTAACCTACTTAAACTAACTTATTGTATATATCATACAATTTTTTTTTTCTTTTTTTTTTGTCCCTAGATGCGTTACCCTTTCTTCCGTTCTTTTAGAGAAGTTGTTACCCATCTAAGTTCTTTATAAATTTTTTTTATTTTTTTTTTTTTTTTTTTTTTTTTTTTATTATTTTTTTTTCTTATATCTACTTTAATCCTACTTAAATCTATGTAAGCCGGCCATGACTAAAAAAAATTAGGCTAACCGACTTTGCTTCCGAGTGAAGCTATATTGTACTAGAGGAATTCGACGAAGATACTTCCTCTCCTCCCATAAGCCACCAAAATTGTTGGTGCTGCCGTGCAACATCCCTTATGTCGCGACTCCCTACCGCCCTACTGAACCGGAGACGCTCCGCACTGCCATGTGCGACGTCTCTGTCGTAGTTGAGTCGCCTGTCCGCAGCTGTTCGAGCAACGTGGAAGATTAGCGGCACCGCCAATCTGTCCTGGATCAGACCTTTCATATCTAGGTAGAGGAACGCTTCTGGGGGAACAAAGCCGTCAAAGCGAACTCTCTCATGATACATATAGTTAGGGTAGTAAGCCCCGGAGATCAGGTTGTTCGATGAGGTCATTGCTCTTGCAATGTGCCTTCGAGTCAACTTAATGACGAAATTGTCCACTCTTATTAGGTTCGCCCTATTGTATAAGACCTCATTAGGATAGAATTTTATGTACTCAGACTCTGGTGTTCTGTATAAGCGAAGACAAGTCCTAAGACAAGCCCTCTCAAACACCCGAATCTTTTCCAATAAACTTGCTCTCACGTTGAACCACACGGGACATCCAAATACAAGCATAGGCCTGATAAGGGCCATGTAGCAGATAATCTTCACCCCCGCATCGAGTTGGCTGTTATAAAACAGTCTCTTTGTAAGGGCAAAGGCACCTTTGGCTCTGGCCAGAGCAATATCTATATGTTTGTTAAAATACAGATATTGATCCAGCCAGATCCCAAGGTATCTGACTACATTTCGACAAGCAAATGGCTGCCCGTGCTGCCCCACGATCGAGAACTTTCGCCAATTCTTTCTGGTATCCCTAGAGGCCCCAGACAAAGGCGTCCTAAACAAAATGGTTTCCGACTTCTGAAAATTGATTTTCAACTTCCAGTCATCGCAATATCGTTTAATTTTATCGAAATCACGTTGCAAGAGTATATTTATGACCTCGATCTTTGGACCTGATCTGTACGCAATTAAGTCGTCTGCGTACGCTATGGCATGGTGAAGTGAACCTATCAGATCACTTGTGTAAATGTTGAATAGGATCGGCGAATTTACCGCACCTTGTTGCAGACCGTTTTTAATGTTAAAAGTTCCAGCAGAAGTCACATCGCCATTTTTCACGATGAACTGTCTACTGGAAAGCATATCAAAAAGAATATACAGCAATGGTTTACTGATGCCCAACCTGTCCAGCTTGAAAAAGAGACCCTCTAACCATACGGTATCGAAGGCTTTTTCCAAGTCAATCAGGCAGGCACCAGTGCACTGATTCTTGCCTTTGTTCCATTGGATATCAGAAACCAGTTTAGACGCAGCATGAATAACATCATGCCCCGCCTTGAAACCGAATTGATTATCCGGAACTATATGTTTGTCCTCGACCCACTTAGTCAGGACTCTATTGATCACCTTCTCGAAAACCTTACTGATGTTTGGAAGGAGACTGATCGACCGGAGATTCGCCGGATTGGATGTGTCTTTATCCCTTTTGGGGATGGGATGTACCACCGCCGTTTTCCAATGCGCTGGATAATGTGCATTATTCATTGCATTATTAAACAGGGTGGTATAAATGTCGACCGCTTCTAGAGGGAGATGTCGAAGCACAATGTTCGGTATTTCATCGGTTCCCACTGATTTCTTACTTCTAAGTGATTCGAAGATCGTTTGGAGCTCTGCCTTCGAAATGAACGGTGGTAGTACCATTTCATTGGTGATGACATTATTTGCCATATTCTCGTCACTGAACTGGGTGAAACCCGAGCTCTCGAATCGCCAATTCATTACTTCATTTCGAAGGTAGAAATTGTGCACAAGGACTCGATTTTCCAGGTCGTGGTTCGGGCCAATGATGTCATTCGCCTTGTATACTTCCTGGAAAGTCGCTCCTATAGCCTCTACCTGCTCCTGCGGATCCTCGATCACAAAGAAGTTGTCATCATCAACAGCTTCATTTGGATCTATGCCTGCTGCTGTAAATATGTTCTCGTTGTCCGTCGTTCGGGCGATTTTAAGACACAAAAGATCGTTGTGATCTTTCCTCCGAAATATTTTATTTATTTGCGGGAACATATTCGGGTTGCTGGTGTTTACAGCCCGAATTTTGTTGTTCCAATACAAACTTACAGATGCTCTGTAATTTTCTTTTATTAATACTTGGAGGTTTTTGATCGACGACTTTAGCGTCATAATCTACGGGTTATGTCTGTCAGTAAACTATCTGTACAAGGTTTTTAGCCTTGACAGCAGTCTACTTTTATGTCGGTGCAGTGCGTCAATGGTTGCGTTGCGGAATAAGTCTTCGTTGTCAGTGTATTGATACCGAGGTATCGTTTTGTCCATTGATCGTTTAATTGTCTCGTCCATTAGTTTTAGATACCTGTCAATCTCCTCGTTTGACAGATTTCTATTGGACGGTGGGTAGAGCGAATTCGAGGAGAGTGCTCTCGTCAGTGTTCTGGAGAAGTGTGTCCAACGCACTCTACTATAGTTGTAGGTATGCCTTTGAACAAACTCGTCTAATTCCGCAGCTTCGTTCGGAACGGTTATTTCGGTACTAAGTCCGCAATGGTCACTGTCATACACAAAAGTGCGTAGACAGTTTATTGTTTGTTGGTTTGTGCATGTCAGGTGTATTCGTGTGTCGAACAGCAGGAGATCCAAATAGGACCCGTGTCTAGGAAACGACGGACTATCCGTCGCCTTAAGGCCGAGTCGATACATTATACTGTGCTGACCCCACCAATTGAATAGTAGGTTCCCTCTAGTATTTGGAGTATTATTTCCCCAATCGCTATGTTTGGCGTTGAAATCTCCGCCGATAATAAAGTAGTTCTCCTCCAATTCCAGTCTTAGGAATCGAAAAAGTGTCTCGAGCTCTGAGATGAATAAAGTGGATTGAGTAGCCTTAGGTGCATAAACAGACACCATGTATAACCGCTTTCCACTACGGAGAGGAATATACACGATGCATGCTTCCAGCACCTGGAACCTACGTACTACACGACTGTATACTCTTTTAAAACGTATACCTTTTCGTACGAAAATCGCAACGTCTCCTCCCTGAATGGAGTTGGGTCGGTTTCTCCGTACTATTTTATATCTTTTGTGCCTCATTTTGTGTCTCTTGGTAAGCTTAGTTTCGCTAACCAAGAGCACATCAGGGACTTGGTCTTTAAGCAACTTAAATAGTGTGGCTCTTCGTTCGAACCTAATCAGTGAATTAACATTCACTGCAAGGACCTTCATGGTTTGCTCCGCCATGTGCGTACCCATTACGACTGGAGGTGCGTTAGGCCCGGCAGCAGCGCGTATATTTGATCTACCCGCTTAGCCTGTTCCTGTATTTGACGCTGCAGCTGAGCCATCTGCCCCTGAATAGAGAGCAAGATAGCCAGCATGTCAGGTACAGGTTCCGGTGCGCTAGGCGCTGGGGCCTGAGAAGCTACCTTTGGTTGTTGTACCGTATTTCACCTACCTGCCGCCATTTGGGCGTAGGTAACGTGGGGAGTAACGGCTGGTGTTTGTGTCTGCACGAGTGGACGTTAAATTTCCACTTTCTGCTGCCGAGCCAGATTTACTCTTTTAATGTATTGGAATTTGGGACAACCCCGATAATTTGCGGTGTGTACCGTGTTCCTACATAACGCGCAAGAGAGTTGGCTTTTTTCTGACTCTCCGTCCTTGCCTAGAACGCATTCTTCGGATTTGTGGTTCTTTCCGCACTTCACGCATCGAGGCTGCATTTCGCAGTTCGACGTGGCGTGCCCGAACCTTTGGCAACGAACACATTGTAAAATGTTTTCGCTCCTCTTTAATTTTTCCCAGTGTACAACCTGGTAGTCTAGGACTTTGATGCTCCTTAGACCATCCAGTTTGCTGTTGGGACTCAGCTGAACCAGGAAGAACAGTAGTTTCCGCTTCTCCCTTTTGGCTTTAGCCGTGACGAATGGCTTAACCCCTACGAATTTGAGCTCTTCGCACTCCTTCTCTTTCAGCAGTGCAAGGAGCTCCTCCGGATCAGTCGACGGTTCTAATCCCCTCAGCAGCATTGTCTGCAGCTTTTCACCTTTCGGTGTGAAGGAGAAGAACTCCGTCGTCGAATCCCTTAACAAGTTTTTAATTTTATGATAGCACTCCACTGTATTGCAATGGATCGCGTGCCTATCTAAACTAAGTCTTTTAACAAAAAAATTATTGCCTATGGCCGACTTACATAGTTCAATGGTTTCCTTTAGTTCCATCTTATATGTGTTTATAGGTGGAACTCTTTGCTTTGTAGTGTTTTGTTGTTTCTGCTGCGGTTGTTGTTGCTGCTGCTGCTTTTGTTGTTGTTTCTGCTTCAGTTGTTGTTTTTGTTGCTGCTGCCGCTGTTGTTGTTTTTGCTGTTGCGATTGTTGTTGCTGCTCTTGTTGTTGTGGCTGGAGTTTATTTTGTTTTTGTTGGTGTTGTTGTTGCACAGATGTTTTTGTGTTCGTTTTCATTTTTAAATGTTGTTGTACGCACTGCTTCTGGACTTGCTGCGTCTGCTGTTGCTGTTGGTCTTGCTTTTGGGAGTACTCTTGTGCTTCCCTCATTCTTCTTGCCATTTGTTTCTCTTTTATGGCTAATACCCTTTGTTCTAGCATTTTGATACTGCTATTTAAAGATGCCACTTATTCGTCTTCATCTTCCGATTCGGAAGGCGCCAAAGATGCGAAGCTGTTATCACCGAGGTAGTGACCTTCACCACCCTCTGAGACATATGAATAGTCGTCAGAATCTTGCCTAGAGCGTGTATTATCTGCTGCCGTTGTCGTCGAGCGCACCCCTTCCCGCGATCCACCAGGCAGCTTCTCTGTGGACGTTGAAAGGGAGGGGCGCTTTACCAAGTTGGGAATTGGTCTTAGCCTCCTCCTTCTCTTCATTTTAGATTCGGCTGCTACAACTGTTTGGTTGGAAGTAGTTGCCAATTCATCGCCTGATTTTTCTGGTGGTTCCGTTCTTGGCCTAGCGGGCCGCTCACCAGATTCCATCGCGCGATGTTGTTTACCACTTTTGTATTATTTTTCAATTAGAAATAATAATAATAAAAAAAAAAAAAAAGAACGAACGATATATTTTACTCGACCCGGAGTCGAACCTGTAACCTTTAGCTTGGTAACCGGGCACACTACCACTGGGCTAATTGGAGCCCTATGTCAAACTCGTCCAATGTCTTTTTTGTAGAATTCACTCACTCAAACAAAACCGAAACACGTCTATCCTCTGTCGAGGTCTGTGAACGACTTGGTAACCGACGCCGCTAACCGTTTCTGATATCCAATGGAACAAAGGCAAGAATCAGTGCACTGGTGCCTGCCTGATTGACTTGGAAAAAGCCTTCGATACCGTATGGTTAGAGGGATTCTTTTTCAAGCTGGACAGGTTGGGCATTAGTAAACCATTGCTGTATATTCTTTTTGACATGCTTTCCAGTAGACAGTTCATCGTGAAAAATGGCGATGTGACTTCTGCTGGAACTTTTAACATTAAAAACGGTCTGCAACAAGGTGCGGTAAATTCGCCGATCCTATTCAACATTTACACAAGTGATCTGATAGGTTCACTTCACCATGCCATAGCGTACGCAGACGACTTAATTGCGTACAGATCAGGTCCAAAGATTGAGGTCATTAATATACTCTTGCAACGTGATTTCGATAAAATTAAACGATATTGCGATGACTGGAAGTTGAAAATCAATTTTCAGAAGTCGGAAACCATTTTGTTTAGGACGCCTTTGTCTGGGGCCTCTAGGGATACCAGAAAGAATTGGCGAAAGTTCTCGATCGTGGGGCAGCACGGGCAGCCACTTGCTTGTCGAAATGTAGTCAGATACCTTGGGATCTGGCTGGATCAATATCTGTATTTTAACAAACATATAGATATTGCTCTGGCCAGAGCCAAAGGTGCCTTTGCCCTTACAAAGAGACTGTTTTATAACAGCCAACTCGATGCGGGGGTGAAGGTTATCTGCTACATGGCCCTTATCAGGCCTGTGCTTGTATTTGGATGTCCAGTGTGGTTCAACGTGAGAGCAAGTTTATTGGAAAAGATTCGGGTGTTTGAGAGGGCTTGTCTTAGGACTTGTCTTCGCTTATACAGAACACCAGAGTCTGAGTACATAAAATTCTATCCTAATGAGGTCTTATACAATAGGGCGAACCTAATAAGAGTGGACAATTTCGTCATTAAGTTGACTCGAAGGCACATTGCAAGAGCAATGACCTCATCGAACAACCTGATCTCCGGGGCTTACTACCCTAACTATATGTATCATGAGAGAGTTCGCTTTGACGGCTTTGTTCCTCCAGAAGCGTTCCTCTACCTAGATATGAAAGGTCTGATCCAGGACAGATTGGCGGTGCCGCTAATCTTCCACGTTGCTCGAACAGCTGCGGACAGGCGACTCAACTACGACAGAGACGTCGCACATGGCAGTGCGGAGCGTCTCCGGTTCAGTAGGTCGGTAGGGAGTCGCGACATAAGGGATGTTGCACGGCAGCACCAACAATTTTGGTGGCTTATGGGAGGAGAGGAAGTATCTTCGTCGAATTCTTCTAGTACAATATAGCTTCACTCGGAAGCAAAGTCGGTTAGCCTAATTTTTTTAGTCATGGCCGACTTACATAGACTTAGGTAGGATTAAGGTAGTTATAAGATAAAAAAAAAAAAAAAAAAAAATAAAAAAAAAAAAATTAAAAATGAAAAAAAAACAAAAAAAAATATATATGAACTTAGATGGGTAACAACTTCTCTAAAAGAAGGGGTAACACATCTAGGAAAAAAAAAATAAATAAATTTAAATTGTATGATATATACAATAAGTTAGTTTAAGTAGGTTAAGTAGATTAAGTAGGTTAAGATTTATTTATAGGTAGATAGTTTATAAGTTTTAGTTTTTAAGATTTTATAAAAAAGAAAGTCCGTATACTAAGTTTTTGTATTAAATAAAATGTTTTCTTAGTTTTAGTTTAAATAAATATAGAAAAAAAATAAAATTTATAATCGTACGAAACGTCGAAAGACATCAATTAAGTATTATGTTTAATTTAGAGTGCCCGCATGGGGCCAGTAAGTTAAAATAAGATAATTTTAAGTTAATTAAGCTAATTTTTAAGCGTTTTTTGTATAGCGTATAAGTAATAATGAATTGAAAAGAATAAAAATGCATTTAAAATGAAATGAATGAATGACGCCGCTAACCGTATGGCTACCGAGTCAACTAAGATATTTCGACCAATTATTTTCACGAAGAAAACCTTTTTCACTCTTTCACTTTAAGAAACGCCGAGACACATCTATTCTCCTCGGAGATCTGCGAACGACTGCAATAGGGGTGTATGTTAACATAAAGTGCACAATAGTCCGAAAGAGCTGAGAAAAACGGTGAGGGAGAACAACCACGGATTTTAATTTAGACACATGCCACAATACATTTAGTACTACAGTCAGTTATTTCAACCATGATAAACTCAATACCAGGTCCACTTGATTTAAGTATGCTAAAAGATTAAATAGATGACCTGCAGTAAATTGCCACTCCACCACCTATAGTATCAGTGATTCTATCATTTCTATGAATCTTATATATTCACCAGGAATATTAGGATTGAACCACGTTTCACTTACACAAATAACATCAACACAAGAATCTATAAACAAGAACTTTAAATAGTCCAGCTTATTAATATTGTAAAATGTTTGTGTCGGTACAAATGATAGAACTTATTCATTTCAATAGAAATCGCTTTATCCAGTACAGTTACAATTCACTATTTAATTGTTTCTCTCAATACAATCCAATTTCTCAACCGCTTATACTTTTCTTATCTTTTACCATAACCACTTAATCATTTCTCCTAATTAATACTTCAAGTTCAACTGATGAACTGCTTGTACACCTTGGGGATGCTGGTATTTAATCTCGAATGACATACTTCGAGAACAATCCTCGCCATCCAGCGTCCCATACAATTTCCAATTTGCTAGAAAATTCGATTCCACTCTCCAGTAATCAATGGTCGAGACTTTGTTATTCAGGTATCGAAATCTTCTGCCCTTCGAGTATCGACATCTTCTGCTGTGTAAATCTAGATGTCGCTGCTCACATTTAAGTGGTTATCACATTGCTCCATACAGTTGTTCGTTCCGAACAACTTCGTCATTTATCATCCCGTTGAAATGACACATTCTATCCAAATGGACCACTTTCAATTTTCCTCGATCACCACGCTAGATCCGGTAGACAACGTCATTAATGCGGGTTATCACCTTGTATGGACCTTCCCAGTCCTGTTGCAATTTTGGTGATTTGCCTTTCTTACGCTGAGGACAATACAACCAGACCAGATCTCCTTCGTTGAAGCCGGAAGATTTCGCCTTGATATCGTACCTAGTCTTCATGCGGCTGCTTGCTAGCTTCATCTTTTCAATTTACGAATCCTGCTACGCACGTCATTCACGTAGTCGTTCACCTTTTTGCGCTCCGTCGGTGGGGATCCGAATTTTGCTTCACTTGGCAACCGAATTGTTTGACCAAATAAGATCTCGTGGCAGGCCACGGACTTGTCGCTGCTACCAAAACTCCTTCGGGGAGTGTAAAGACTGTGGCAAGCCATGGTCGTATCACTTCCCCCGCCCCCAGCAGCAGCAAGTTTGTGGCAGGCCACGGACTTGTTGCTGCTACCAAAACTCCTCCCCCCAAAGAGGAATCTGGAGCTCAGCCGCATCGGCAAGCTCCATCTAAGGCGCTCTACATAAGACGCCGAAATGCTTCACGCATCATCAAAACCTTCGGATCCATTCCGGATCCTATCACAAGCGACGCTGGCTGGCACCAAGGCCATGTCAAGCTCATCGCGTGCTCCAACCAGAGATCTCTCGATCTCTTCACCAAGGCCATCGATGGTTTAGGAGAGGTTTGGCCAGGTGCAAAACTCGAGGTCGTATCTAAGGAAGACATTCCTAGTAGACCTCGAACTCGTACCTGGATTCCAGCCGAACCCTCCTCTCCAGGAAGTATCCTGGAAATCATCCGGCTCAGCAACCCGACTCTTCCGACTCATGACTGGAAAGTCGCGAAACTGGAGGAACTAAGGGGTTCTTATAGATGCGCGTTAATTGTGATCAATAAGGAATCCCTTAATCCTCTGGCGCAGACGAAAGGCATGATTCGGTTCGGATTCGAGTCAATTCACTTAAGGGTGTACAAAAAGGATGAGCTGGATGCTGATAAGCAACCTCCTCCTCCTTTAACACCCGATATCACAACCTTGGATCTTGGAGCGTCGATATCCTTTCCAGAATTGGATAGCGACGACTCCAATCTGTCCGAGGTGACTACCAAGCCGTCGGTCTCCTCGTCTGACACATTGTCGGAAATGGAAACCGATGGCGAAGCAATTAGAGGTTCTACACGACCAGAGATAGAAGATGAGCTCTTGGGCACATCTTCAGAATCGGAGGACCTCAACAACACCGTGGTGGAGGCGACTCTGGAAGACTGTAGCAATGATACGGTTTCTCCAGATTAATCTCCACCACTCAAAAAAGGCTTCGGCCGCACTCATTCTGCGTCTTTCCAAAAGCGCAGAAGACATAATTCTAATCCAGGAACCATGGATTGCAGAAGGCGTGGTTCGTGGACTTAGGACACCCTTATACGTTCCGCTCTATACAAGAGACAAAGGTAAGATTAGAACTTGTATATTAGTGAAACGTAGCCTTAATGTATTTCTACTTCCCAACCTCAGTGACCCCGACCTAACCGTTGCCAGATTAGAGACTGCCAAAGGCTCTTACTGGCTGGCATCGGCTTACCTTGGCCACGACCAAGTGGGCCCTCTCCCTGGTGATAACCTAGAAAGGGTGGTACTGGAAGCGGGAAGGCAAAAAACTGGCCTCATAATCGGATGTGACGCTAACGCACATCATACGGTATGGGGCAGTACCGACATCAATGATAGAGGTGAGTCACTTTTAGACTATATTTTAAGTACTAACCTCTTAATTTGCAATATTGGCAATGAGCCCACTTTCATAACAAAAAACCGACAAGAAGTATTAGATATTACTCTTGTCTCCGACAGCATCACCCAAAGGCTAACAAACTGGATGGTATCGTCTGAACACTCCTTTTCAGACCATAGATACATCCAATTCAGTCTGAGTGATGCTCCCCCCAGCCAACCAGCTTTCCGGAACTACCGGAAAACTGATTGGACAAAATATAGAGGAATACTGTCGGAAACGATATCCTCTAAACTATCAAGTCCCCCGCGTGACACCAATGAGCTCGACATGAAAGTCAGGGAATTTACTCTGACTCTCAATAAGGCTATGGCCGCTTCCTGCCCTCTTATTCAACCAAGAGGCAAGAAAAAGCCACATTGGTGGTCATCGGCACTAGGACTGCTCAGAAACACCTGCAGAAAACTTTTCAACGCAGCAAAAAGCACAAGAAAAGTGACCGACTGGGACTCATATAAAGAATCCCTCAAATTATACAAAAAAGAACTGAGGAAGGCAAAGCGACAATCCTGGAGGTCATTCTGCGACAAAATCACAGAAACCTCTGAGGCTCCTCTCCACAAATCCTATGATGCCCAGCTGTTTGAAAAAAACCGATGGCTCTTGGACAGCCTCAAGTGATGAATCACTCAACCTGCTTCTGGACACCCACTTTCCAGGTAGCTCCCATCTCGCGGCCAGTAGCAGCCCAAACAAGCCTACTGCAACCGTGACCAAAATTCATAGTCTGATTACGAGAGACAAACTGCTCTGGGCGCTGCATAGCTTCAAACCATACAAGTCTGCTGGTCCGGACGGTATTATACCTGCCGAGCTACAGAGATCCTCAGATATTATTCTACCAGTGTTGGAAAATATTATGAGGATCTGTGTAGAACTTATCCACATTCCACTGTTATGGAGAGAAGTCAATGTAGTATTCATTCCCAAAGCTGGAAAATGTTCTCATGTGGTCCCAAAGGACCTCAGACCTATAAGTCTATCATCATTCCTTCTGAAAACTTTAGAACGACTGATTGATATCCATATTCGAGCTAAAGTTGATCCAAGACTTCTGTCTACGGCTCAACATGCCTACTGTAAATTAAAGTCGGTGGAAACGGCTTTGCACTCTCTGACTAGCCACATCGAACGATCCCTACGATATAAGGAGTACACAATGGTTGCTTTCCTAGACATAGAGGGCGCCTTTAACAACGTCAACACATCCGCAATCACGACTGCGCTGTCAACTCTGCAGGTAGACGGCTCACTTGGGGAGCTGATTAATCTAATGCTAACAAGCAGGATAATCAACTCCAAACTGGGTGAGACTTCTGCTAAAAGATATGTCAGTAGGGGTACGCCGCAAGGCGGTGTCCTCTCCCCCCTTCTCTGGAACTTAGTGGTTAACGAACTACTGATATACCTGGAAGCGGGTGGTAGCAGAGTGATTGCCTATGCGGATGACGTTGCCATAGCCGTCTCAGGAAAACATTTAAATACCATTAAAGAACTCCTCCAAGTAAATCTTAACAGATTAACCTGCTGGGCAGATCGCTGTGGATTGGGAATAAACCCCCATAAAACTGATCTTGTCCTCTTTTCTAGGAAATATAAAATTCCAATCATAGACCCTCCTTCAATAAACGGTACCAGTTTAGCTTTCTCCGATACAGCAAAATATCTGGGTCTCATTTTTGACAGGAAACTAAACTGGAAACCTAACATTCAAGAAAGAGTCAATAAAGCTACAATAGCTTTATTCTCTTGCAAGAAAGCCATTGGGAACAAATGGGGCCTTCAACCTCGCATAACCCACTGGCTATACATCTCGGTCATAAGACCGATACTTACTTACGGGGTGGTTGTCTGGTGGACGGCCTTGGAAAATGCAGTCAACCGCATTAAATTAAGCAGAGTCCAAAGAACAGCATGTCTATGCACAAGCGGAGCTTTGCGGTCTACCCCCTCTGCGGCATTAGATATTCTGCTTCACTTGACACCCCTCGACATTTTTAGCAAGCAAGTAGCTGCGACTGCAGCTATTCGCCTTAAAGCGACTAAACAGTGGACAAATAATTCATTTGGCCACGCCAACATTCTTAATACATTAGGAACCCTCACAGAGAACACCGATTACACCATACCTGAACTTTGGTTTGACAAAAACTTCCATGTAAGCTTCCCCTCTAGATCATTCTGGGAGGAGGATGCTTTCATGGAGGACAAGTCAATCCATCTCTACACAGATGGATCTAAAACCGACAGCGGAGTTGGTGGCGGTGTTTTCTCAGATAAGCTAAATCTAGGCCTCTCTTTCCGCCTTCCAAATCACTGTAGCGTGTTCCAGGCGGAAATTTTGGCGATTAAAGAAGCTCTGTCCTGGCTGAAGAAAAGCGTGATATCTGCAAAGGATATCCGCATATTTTCGGATAGTCAGGCCGCCATCAAGTCCCTGGACTCGGTCTCATTGTGTTCTAAAACTGCCCTTGAATGCCGATCATCTCTCATGGAGATGGCAGAGCAGTTCAACATTCACCTCTGTTGGGTGCCGGGCCACAGAGACATTCCAGGGAACTGCAGAGCCGATGAACTCGCCAAAATTGGAACCACTCTACCTATCCTACCGGACAAAGGTAGTATAGGTATACCAATCGCTACGTGCAAACTAACATTAAAGCTAGATGCCAATAAAAGAACGGACCTTAGATGGACTGCTGGACAAACATGTCTAGCAACCAAACAGATCTGGCCAAGGCTGGATCTGAGTCGATCTAAGTGTCTGATCCTTTTAGATAGGAAACATCTCAGCGCCATAATAGGTGTCATTACCGGACACTGCCTCATAGGCAAGCACGCAAGAAGGCTTGGCGCTTTTACTAACGATTTCTGTAGAAGCTGCATGGACGAGGAAGAGGAGGAGACAATCCCCCACTTACTCTGCACATGCCCAGCTCTCTCTCAGAGAAGGAAGCTTCACCTAGGAGCTTTCTTCTACAACGACCTAAACGATCTAGAAAAAATAGACGTTAACAGTCTCCTACGCTTTATTAAAAGCTCAAACTGGTTCCAGTAGTAAGAAGATCACAGATCCACGTGGCATCACAATGGGCCAATAGGCCTAAGTGGGCTGGTATTTCCAACAGCCACTCTTACCTAACCTAACCTAAGTATGCCTATCTCATCTATCTCATTTACATCGTCGCAAGTCCACATATGTATTATACGCTATCGTCTTTTTGATTTTGTTAGATTTGTGACACTCTTGCAATGTAGGTCTTCTTGAGCGACTTTTTGTGCCAAGAATAAATTTGTATTAGCAAGTGGACAGCCAAGATTACAGTTGCTATTATTATTAGATACAACTCATAATTTACAGATTGTCCGTTAATTTCTACTTCCTTTATTACATTGGCACTTGACCTTTCTAGTTTCGACTTTTGCTTGCCCATGCCTTTAATATTGTAAAATGTTTGTGTGGGTACAAATAATAGAACTTATTCTTTTCACTACAAATCCCTTTATTCAGTACAGTTACAATTCACTATTTAATTCTTTCTCTCAGTATAATCCAATTTCTCAACCACTTATACTTTTCTTATCGTTTACTTAAACCACTTAATCACTTCTCCTAATTAACACTTCAAATTACACTTTAGAACTGACTTGCATACCTTGGGGATGCTAGTATTTATACTCGAATGACATACTTCGAGAACAATCCTCGCCATCCAGCGTCCCATACAATTTCCACTTTGCTGGAAAATTCGATTCCACTCTCCAGTCGAGACTTTGTTATTCCAGTATCGAAATCTTCTGGTCTTTGACTCTAGATGTCGCTGCTCACATTTAAGTGGTTATCACATTGCTCCCTCTCTACAGTTGTTCGTCCCGAACAACTTCGTCATTCAGCATCCCGTTGAAATGACACATTCTATCCAAATGGACCACTTTCAATTTTCCTCGATCCCTGGATCCGGTAGACAACGTCATTAATGCGGGTTATCACCTTGTATGGACGTTCCCAGTCCTGTTGCAATTTTGGTGATTTGCCTTTCTTACGCTGAGGATTATACAGCCAAACCAGATCTCCTTCGTTGAAACCGGAAGATTTCACCTTGATATCGTGCCTAGTTTTCATGCGGCTGCTTGATAGCTTCATCTTTTCTCTGGTGTCTTCATGCAATTTACGAATCCTGCTGCGTAAGTCATTCACGTACTCGTTCAGCTCTTTGGGGGCTCCGTCGGTGGGGATCCGAATTTTGCTTCACTTGGCAACCGAATTGTTTGACCAAATAAGATCTCGGATGGTGTGTGCCCTGTTGAGCTATGGACCGCGTTTCGGTAGGCCATTAAGAAGAGGGGTATGTGTCGATCCCAATCCCACTGGCAGTTGCTGACAACATTGGATAGATGCTCATTCAAGGTCCGATTGAATCGCTCGACCATTCCATCAGATTGAGGGTGTAGTGGCGTTGTCCTTGTCTTTCTTATTCGCAAATATTGGCAAATTTCCTGGAAGACTTTTGATTCAAAGTTTCGCCCTTGATCAGAGTGTAGTTCCATTGGGACCCCCAAAAATTTCCTCAGCTAGTTGTTGACTATCTGTTCGGCTACGGTCTGAGCCTCTTGATTTGGGATGGCAAACACTTCCGGCTACTTACTGAAGTAATCCATGACCACGAGGGTATATCGGTTTCCATTAAAGGTTTTTGGAAACGGCCCAGCGATGTCGATGGCTATTCGTTCGAAAGGTGCTAATACAATGTGTTGTTGCATTTGTCCATGAGGCTTTACTTTTGGACCCTTGGTAGCCGCACATCTTATGCACTTTTTGCACCAACTCTCGACATCTTGTTAAGCTCTTAGTCAATAGAAACGTTCCCTTACTTTTTCCAACGTCTTGTTTATTTCCAAACGGCCTCCTGAGATTCCGTCATGTATCTCATGCAGTACTTGGCTGACTCTGGACCGTGGCACTATTAGCTGCATACGAGATGTTGTCCCATCTGCACTTTCCCATTTTCGCTTCAGCAAACCATCTTGCACACAAAGCGAATCCCACTGTGCCTAGTATGCCTTCAGAGTTTGGCTCCGATCTGATATCTGCTGTCAGCTTGGTCTTTCCTCGTGTTCCTTTCAGGGCAATATTGGTCAGATTTCATTGCCTGCTTGCTGGGATGAACGGATTTCGTCTATACTCCAACTTTCTATTGGCTCAGTCCTGATCGTTTGAATAGTGGCCTGTCCTTTGGCTTCTGTACGGCTGCTGTGTTCACATTTTACTCCGCACGGTCGATGAGAGAGAGAGCCTCATCATTTGAGTGGAGTTTTCCCTTGCGGTGTTGCACTTCAAAGTCGTAACATTGCAACTGCTCGATCCATCTTGCAACTTGGTCTTCAAGATCCTTAAATTGGAGTAGCCATTTTAGAGCTGCGTGGTCTGTCCGAAGAATGAACTTTTGTCCGTAGAGGTATTTATGGAAATGTTTCGTAGCCAGAATTAAAGCTTGAAGTTAGCGTCGAGTCACGCAGTAGTTCCTTTCAGGTCCGGAGAGTTTTTTGCTGTAATATGCTACCATTTTCTCAGTTCCGACTCCAACATTGCTAGCGTCTGTGTCCACGATGAACATTTTTCCACGCCCGGAAAATAACCTAAGATGGGGGCATTGCACAGCTGTTGCTTTAGTTCTTGAAATGTTTTTTCATACTCTCCAGGCCACCTGAACTGTTTGCCTTTTTCCGTAAGTTGATGCAAGCGCTTTGCAATACCAGCAAAATCCTTTACGAACCTTCTGTAGTACGAGGCAAGGCCCAAGATGCTTCGCAGTTGGTGTTCATCTTCTGGGACAGGACAACTTTTCACGGCTTCGATTTTGTCAGGATCCATCCTTACTTCTTCCGCTGATATAATGTGACCCAGATATTTTACTTCCGGACGGAACAAGGCACACTTTTTTTACATTTTAAATTTACATCAATTTTCATCAATTTACCCGCAGAGCATAATGCTTATCTACAGGTGGTTGTTAGCATTGGTATTGTAATGATAATGTAATTTTTCTTATTTAAATATGACTTTGTTAATAAAAAGGATTACAAAGAAATATGTACGTCCGATCCCAACCGCGGCTGCCACCAGAAAGAACAATCCAAAGACCAGGATGTCAAAAACCGGAAAACGACGAAGTGACCACTCAAAATGGAGCTGTGGTTAAAACATTATTGTTGTGGCTATGTCCATCTAGTGTGTTATTTATGTCTCTGGGGAATTATTGTTGTGAAACCACCACAAGGCTCCCCCCTTACGAGGTAATAAAGCGAAGGGGTGGTATGATAGTCCGGCCAGTGCGCTTAGTAACTGTTGTCTTTGGAACCCACGGATTGGTTAACTGTGGTATAATTGTCGATGGAGATGGTGTTGCTGTTTGGTCCAGAAGTTGGTAAGCTGATTTCAAGCATTGGATGGACACGTATGCATCCTTACTCGGCATGGCCAGTTTCAGTTTCAGTTTTATATGCATTTTATTTTCTTAACACTAACTCTTACATTCTAACAAAAAATGCTTAAATGCTAGCTTACAATTACTTAATAATCTTACACTAACTTACTGGCCCCACACAGGCACTTTAAGCTACTCTAAATTCTTATAACTATGTCTTTCGACTTCATTTACATTTTCTTAGAACTATTTATTTTGTATACTTAAAGCTAAGAAAAAAATTTGTTAACAAAACTTAGCATATGGACCTAATTTTTTATTTTTAATAAAAACTTAGTATCTAACTTAAAATAAACCTTAGCCTACCTAAACTAAATGTACAATACACACATAAACACACATAGACGTTATACACAATCATATACATATATCAGTATACACCTTTGTATACACTGATATATGTTTATGTTTCTTAAATGTTAACCTAAACCTATGTAAGCCGGCCATCGCTGTTTACAGAGAAAACAGATTGGTCAGCTCTGCCTCATTAGTGAGGCTGGTCCGTAATTGACGGAAACGACGACGAAACATCTTCTCCATCATTCAACCACCAGAAATGCTGGTGCTGCCGAACGACATCCCTCTTATCGCGATTCCCCACCGCCCTACTGAACCTGAGGCGATCCACACTGCCGTGTGCGACGTCTCTGTCGTAGTTGAGTCGCCTGTCCCCAACTGTCCGAGCGACATGGTAGATTAACGGCACCGCTGATCTATCCTGGATCAACCCTTTCTGATCTAGGTAGAGGAATGCTTCCGGTGGAACGAAGCCGTCAGAGCGCACACTCTCGTGGTAAAGGTAATTGGGGTAGTAAGCCCCAGATATCAGGTTATTCGTCGACGTCATTGCTCTTGCAATGTGCCTTCGAGTCAGCTTAATTACGAAGTTGTCCACTCGTATTAGGTTCGCCCTGTTGTAAAGGACCTCATTACGATAAAATTTTTTGTACTCCGACTCTGGTGTTCTATACAAGCGAAGACAGGCCCTAAGGCAAGCCCTCTCAAACACCCGAATCTTTTCCATTAAGCTTGCTCGTACATTGAACCATACGGGACAACCAAATACCAGCATGGGCCTGATAAGGGCCATGTAGCAGATTACCTTTACCCTCGCATCGAGTTGGCTGCTATAAAACAGTCTCTTTGTAAGGGCAAAAGCACCTTTAGCTCTGGCCAGAGCAGCATCTACATTTTTACCAAAATACAGAAACTGATCTAGCCAGATTCCAAGGTATCTGACTACATTTCGACAGGCAAGAGGCTGTCCGTGTTGTCCAATAATCGAGAACTTTCTCCAATTTTTGCTGGTATCCCTAGAGGCTCTAGACAACGGCGTCCTAAAGAGAATGGTTTCCGACTTCTGAAAGTTGATTTTCAACTTCCAGTCATCGCAAAATCGTCTTATCTTATCGAAGTCACGCTGCAAGAGAGTATGAATGACCTCGATTTTTGGACCTGTTCTGTACGCTACCACATCGTCTGCGTACGCAATAGTATGGGGAAGTGAACCTATCAAGTCGCTTGTATAAATGTTAAATAGGATCGGCGAATTGACCGCGCCTTGCTGAAGACCATTTTTAATTTGAAATATTCCAAAAGAAATCACATCGCCATTTTTCACGATGAACTGTCTGTTGGTTAGCATATTATAGAGAATGTACAAGAGTGGTTTACTGATCCCCAGCCTTGTCAGCTTATAGAAAAGACCCTCTAACCATACGGTGTCGAAGGCCTTCTCCAAGTCAACAAGGCAGGCACCAGTGCACTGTTTCCTGCCTTTGTTCCATTGGATATCGGACACCAGTTTAGACGCGGCATGTGAGATATCATGTCCCGCCTTAAAACCGAATTGATTATCCGGAACTATATGTTTGTCCTCAACCCACCTAGACAGAGCTCTATTGATTAGTTTTTCAAAAACCTTACTGATATTCGGAAGGAGACTTATCGACCGGAGATTCGCCGGATTGGATATATCCTTTCCCTTTTTGGGGATAGGATGAACCACCGCCGTTTTCCAATGCGCTGGATAATGTGCATTATTCATCGCATTATTAAACAGGGTGGTGTAAATGTCCACCGCTTTTAGAGGAAGATGTCGAAGCACGATGTTCGGAATACCGTCGGTCCCCACTGATTTCTTAGTCCTGATTGTGTCGAAGATCTCATGGATTTCTTCCTTCGAAATGAACGGGGGTAGGTCACCCTCTCTGGCAATGACATTATTGGCCATATTTTCGTCGCTGAACCGGGTGAAACCAGAGCCCTCGGATCGCCAGTTCCCTATTTCATTTCGAATGCAGAAGTCGTGCACCAAGACGCGATTGTCCAGGTCGTAATTAGGGCCAGTGGTATCAATGGTTTTGTATACTTCCTGGAAAGTCGCCCCTATGGCCTCAACCTTCTCCTGTGGATCCTCGATCACAAAAAAGTCGTCATCATCAACGGCCTCATTTGGATCAATGCCTGCTATTGTCAGTAACCGTTCGTTGTCCGTCGTCTGGGCTATTTTAAGACACTGAAGGTCGTTTTGATTTTTTCTCCGAAAGAGTTTATTTATTTGCGGAAACATATTCGGGGTGCTGGTGTTTACAGCCCGAACCTTGTTGTTCCAATACAAACTTACAGAAATTCTGTAATTCTCTTTTATTAGCGTTTGAATATTTTTAATCGACGACTTCAGTGTCCTAATCTCCGGGTCTTGTCGGTCAGTTAACTGTCTGTACAAGTTTTTAAGTCTGGTCAGAAGTCTACTTTTCTGGCGGTGCAGTGCGTCAATAGTAGGATTGCGGAACAGGTCTTCGTTAGTCGTACGTCGATACCGCGGTATTGTAGTGTCCATAGTTTGTTTAATTGTCTCGTCCACTTGTTTTAGGTAATTGTCGATCTCCTCGTTTGACAGATTCCTATTGGCCGGTGGGTGGATCGTGTTCGAGGAGAGCGCTCTAGTCAAGGTTGCGGAGAAGCGTGTCCATCGAGTCTTACTGTAGTTGTAAGAATATCTTTGGACAAACTCCTCCAATTCCGCAATTTCGTTGGGAACTGTAATTTCGGTGCTAAAACCGCAATGGTCGCTGTCATACACGAATGTGCGCAGACAGTTTGATGTTTGTAAATTCGTACCTGTCAGTCGTATACGTTCGTCGTACAGCAGTAGATCCAAATAAGACCCGCCTCTGGGAAACGACGGGTTATCTGTCGCTTTAAGACCGAGTTTGGACATGACATCGTGCTGACCCCACCAATCGAGTAGTAGGTTCCCTCTAGTATTTGGCAAATTATTTCCCCAATCTCTGTGTCTGGCGTTGAAATCCCCGCCGATTATAAAATAATTCTCCCCCGATTCCAGCCTCAGAAGTCGAAAAAGCGTGTCGAGCTCTGTAATGAATAGGGTGGATTGTGAAGCCTCAGGTGCATAAACAGAGGCCAAGTACAGCCGCTTTCCACTGCGGAGCGGGATGTAAACGACGACTGCCTCCAACACCCGGAACCTGCGCAACGCGCCCTTGTACACTCTGTGAAATTTTATACCTTCTTTAATGAAGATCGCGACACCACCTCCACGTTTGGATCTGGGCCGGTTTCTTCTTCTAACAATATAATTATTGTACTCCAGTTTGTGCTTATCGGTTAGCTTTGTTTCGCTAGCGAAAAGCACATCCGGAGTTTGGTCTTGTAGCAATTTAAACATCGCGCCTCTTCGTTCGATCCGAATCAATGAATTCACATTCACCGCAAGGACCTTCAAAGTTTGCTCCACCATGTGCGTACCCATTACGGCATGTGTTGCGTTAGGCCCGGCAGCAACGCGTAGATCTGGTCCACCCGCTTGGCCTGTTCTTGAACCTGCTTTTGCAGCTGAGCCATCTGCCCTTGGATTGCGAGCAAGATGGCTAGCATGTTGGGTGCAGCTTCCGTTGTTCTCGGCATCGGAGCCGGAGAAGCAACAGTCGCTTGCTGTACCGTAGCTCCCCTACCTGACGCCATTTGGGCGTAGGAAATTTGGGACGTGACGGCTGGTTTTTGAAACCTCACAGGTGAACGTTGGACCTCCACCTTCTGCTGCCGAGCCAATTTTGCTTTTTTAATTTCGGTGAACTTAGGACAACCCCGATAGTTTGCGGTGTGTCCCACGTTCCCACATAATACGCACGAGAGCTTCGATCTATCGGATGCTCCGTCAACACCCAGAGGACACTCCTCGGAACTGTGGTTCTTAGCGCACTTCACGCATCGAGGCTGCATTTGGCAGTTCGACGCGGCGTGCCCGAACCTTTGGCAGCGAACGCATTGTATAACGCCTTCGCTCCTTTTTAGTTTTTCCCAGTGAACCACCTGGTAGTCTAGGACATTGATACTCCTTAGACTATCCAGACGGCTTACGGGACTGAGCTGCACCAGGAAGAACGGCAGACTCCGTTTCTCCCGCCTGGCTCTAGCTGTGGTAAACGGCTTTACCCCCACAAACCTGAGCCCTTCGCACTCCTTCTCTTTGAGCAGTGCCAAGATCCCCTCAGGATCAGAAGACGGTTCCAACCCCTTTAGCAGCATCGATTGCCGCTTTTCACACTTCGGTGTGTATGAGTAGTGCTCCGTCGTCGTTTCCTTTAGGAGCTCTTTCACTTTCGCGTAGCCCTCCACTGTATTTCAGTGGATGGCATGGCGATCGTTCCCCAATCTCATAATTTTAAAATTATTACCAATGACCAACTTACACAGGTCCTTGGTTTCATTTACCTCTAGTTTATAGGTGTTTATAGGAGGCACCTTCTCCTTCTTCTTCTGCTGCTGCTGTTGTTGTTGTTTTTTTTGTTGTTGTTGTTGTTGCTGCTGCTGCTGTTTTTGTGGTTGCTGTTGTTTTTGTTGATGCCGTTGTTGTGGCTGCTCTTGTTGTTGTTGCTGGTGTTTTTTCCGCTTTTGTTGGTGTTGTTGTTGGCTCTGCTTTGGAGCAAGTAGCGTCTGCTGTTGTTGCTGGGATAATTCTTCCTCTTCTTTCTTCCTTCTGACCATTTGCCTTTCTTTCATGGCCAGTACCCTTTGTTGCAGCATTTTGATGCTGCTACTTATGGCCATCATTTCTTCCTCTTCATTATCCGTTTCGCTCTGTGCCAATGTAGCGAAACTGTTCCCTTCCCTCACTCCACCAAGCAGTTTTACAGTGGAAGTTGGTTGGGCGGGACGTTGAACAATGTTGGAGGATGGCCTAAGCTTCCTCCTTCTCTTAGCCGTTGGAGTTTGGCTTGAACCGCTTGAGGCCTCGCCTGATAAGTCCGCAGGTCCCGCTATTGGAATAGCGGACCGCACTCCACACTCCATCACGTGTGTTTGATCCCTTTTGTTTTTTGTTTTTTTTTTTTACACTTCACTTATTATTTCAGTAAAGAAAAAAAAAAAAAAAAAAAACAAAACAAAAAAAAAACAATGTCTCCCGTTGGGAATCGAACCCAGTCCACCGAATCGCCACACCAAGTATGATGTCGTCCGCGTGTTTGCCACTTCGGCAACCGGCCACTTGATACTTTTTTTGTTTTAACGTTGTTTTCTTGACTTGTGAAGCCGAACACGAAAATGCGTCTTATCGCCACTAAGGTCTATGAACGACTGACTCGGCATGGCCAATTTGTAGGCGTGTGGCTCACGGTCCAAGACGGAATACGGTCCGTGTTAGCTGGCTGCAACGGTCACTTGGTGCTGTCGGTGTGTACATACACATGCGAGACAGTTTTTAGATCCTGTGGGAAGAAAATTGACTTCGTATGGTGTGTGGTGAAAGTAGGTGAAGTTCGTTGCAGGTCCTCTCTCAAATCTTGGAGAAAGGCGATAGGTTCTTTAATGTTGCTGGGCGCTGCTAAAAGATCTCCTGGTAGTCGTACCATAAACTAATTGGGTTGGTGATGTACCCGACTCGTTTACCATCGAACGGAGTCGCAGTAGCATGGATGGAAGTGCTTGAATCCAGTTCTCTGGAAAATAGGAGATGAGGGCTGTCTTCAGTGTCCGGTGCCATCGCTCTACTATTCCATTGGCTTGGGGGTGATAGGCGGTAGTGTGAACACGGCTACATCCGAGGAGTTGAGCAAATCTTCGAAACAAAGCAGATTCGAATTGCCGCCCCTGATCGGTAGTCAGGCGAAGTGGACAGCCGAAACGTGCAACCCAGTGTTGGAAAAATGCGTCAGCGACAGCGGTTGCGGTGATGTCTTCTATTGAGACTGCTTCCGGCGTGACAATGTAAGTAAAGCCTGAACAGCGCGACCGACTATATCCATGTGGATATGTTCGAACCTGTCTGCGCTTGGAAATGTTCCGTAAGGTGGTCTTATATGCCTATGGACTTTACTTCGTTGACAAGCTGGACAGGCGCGTAGCCATTTACCTATGTCAGCGTTCATAGATGGCCAGGAAAAGCGTAATGACACTGCCTTACGGGATGCTCGAGTACCAGGGTGACTAAGTTGTGCACAGCTTAATAAACAAAAGTTTCTGACTCACCGTTTTTATTTTCTGCAGTTCCAGGTTGTTGAATTGCTCCTTCGCGATAGCAGGGTAGTCCAAGACTGCGGAAATCGTAATTGCGGCAATGCGAGACAGGACGTCAGCGGCAGCATTTTCCTTCCCCTTGACATGGCGTATATCCGTTGAAAATTTTGATATGAAGTCCAGGTAACGTTGACGATGAGGAGTTTCCGTGGGCGATGGTGTGTTATGGAAAGCAAACGTAAGCGGCTTGTGGTCGGTGAAGATGGCGAATGATCGGCCTTCTATGAAGCGCCGGAAGTGCTCAATTGCCAGTTTAATAGCCTGTAGTTTTGTTTTTTGTAAATGCATTTTATTTTATAATTCTTAAATATACTATACTTATGTGCTAACAGAAAAAATTCTTAAAAGCTAGCTTAACATTACTTAATTAACTTATTCTAACTGACTGGCCCTTCAAGCGGGCGCTCTAAGCTAGACTATATTTTTATTCTATATCTTTCGACGTTTAAATTAACACTTTAAAAAATAATTATTTTTCATTAAACATCTAGTTAAACTAAGAAAATATTAAGTATTTAAAAAAAAACTTAGTAAATTAACTTTTTTTTTATATTTATATAAAACTTAAACTACTTAAACTAACTACCTATGCTTATTTATACTAAACCTTAAACTACTTAGCCTAACTATACAATGTAACTTAGCCTAAATGTTAGCAAACTTCAAGTTGCTAACCTTATTGTTAGCAAATCCAAGGTTGCCAACCTTCAATACCTTAAAACTATCCTAACCTATGTAAGTCGACCAGTTGCTAAACGTAGCAAAGTAAATATGGCCCACTTTGCCTTCTGACTCAGCTAATCTGGACTTGAAGGAATCGGGTCTTCTGCACTCAACCACCAAACATTTTGGTGCTGCAAAACATCTTTTTTATCGCGTTCTGAAACCGCCCTACTAAACCTGAGACGTTCAACACTGCCGTGTGCGAGGTCTCTGTTGTAGTTGAGTCGCCCCTCACCAACTGCACGAGCTACGTGGTAAATTAGCGGCACCGCAAAACTATCCTGGATCAGCCCTTTCATGTCAAAGTAGAGGAACGCTTCAGGGGGGAGGAAGCCTTTAATGATATAAATAGTTGGGGTAGTAGGCCCCAGATATCAGGTTGTTGGATGAGGTCATTGCTCTTGCAATATGCCCTCGAGTCAACTTAATAGCGAAGTTGTCCACTCTTATTAGACTCGCCCTGTTGTATAGAACCTCATTGGGATATAATTTTATGTACTCCGATTCTGGTGTTCTGTAAAGGTGAAGACAAACCCTAAGGCAAGCCCTCTCAAACAGCCGAATCTTTTCCATTAAGCTTGCTATCACGTTAAACCACACGGGACACCCATATACCAGCATGCGCCGGATGAGGGCCATGTAGCAGATAACTTTCACCCTCGCATCGAGGCGGCTGCTATAAAACAACAGCACCTTTGGCCCTGGCCAGAGCAGCACCTACATTCTTGTTGAAATATAGATATTGGTCTAGCCAGATCCCAAGGTATCTGACTACATTTTGACAAGCAAGTGGTTGGCCGTGTTGTCCTATGATCGAAAATTTTCGCCAATTCTTTCTGGTGTCCCCAGAGGCACCAGACAACGGCCTCCTAAACAGAATGGTTTCAGACTTCTGAAAGTTGATTCTCAACTTCCAGTCATCGCAAATTCGCCTAATTTGCTCGAGGTCGCGTTGCAAAAGCATGTTAATGACATCGACTTTTGGACCTGTTCTGTACGCTATCAAGTCATCTGCGTACGCTATGCTATGGGGAAGTGAACCTATCAAATCGCTTGTGTAAATGCTGAATAAGATCGGCGATTTAACCGCACCTTGTTGCAGACCGTTTTTAATGTGAAATGTTCCAACAGAAGTCGCATCGCCATTTTTCACGATGAACTGTCTGTTGGTGAGCATATAATGAAGAATATACAAAAGTGGTTTACTGATGCCCAGTCTGGTCAGCCTGTAGAAAAGACCCTCTAACCATACGGTGTAGAAGGCCTTTTCCAAGTCAATCAGGCAGGCCCCAGTAAACTGGTTTTTACTTTTATTCCATTGGGTATCTGACACCAGTTTAGACGCGGCATGTATGACATCATGCCCCGCCTTAAAACCGAATTGATTATCCGGAACTATATTTTTATCCTTGCCCACTTAGTCAGGACTCTATTGATTACCTTGTCGAACACCTTACAGATATTCGGAAGGAGAATTATCGACCGGAGATTCGCCGAATTGGATGTATCTTTACCTCTTTCAGGGGTGGGATACACCACCGCAGTTTTCCAATGCTCTGGATAATGTGCATTATTCATTGCATCTTTAAATAGGGTGGTGTAAATGTCTACCGCTTCTAGAGGGAGATGTCGAAGCACAATATTCGGTGTTCCATCGATTCCCACTGATTTTTTACTTCTTATTGTGTCGAAGATCTCATTTAGTTCTTCCTTTCAGATAAACGGGGGTAGGTCCCCTTCATTGGCGATTACATTATTTGCCATATACTTTTCACTGAACTGGGTGAAATCCAAGCTCTCGAATCGCCAGTTCTGTATGTCATTTTGCAGGTAGAAATTGTACACAAGGACTTGATTCTCCAGGTCGTGATTTGAACCAATGACATCATTGGTTTTATACACTTCCTGAAAAGTCGCTCCCATGGCCTCAACCTTCTCCTGAGGATCTTCGATCACAAAAAAATTATCATCATCTGCGACTTCTCTTGGACCTATGCCTGCCGTAGTCAATATTTGTTCGTTGTCCGTCGTTCGAGGAATCTTAAGATATTGTAAGTCATTTAGATTTTTTCTCCGAAATATTTTATTTATTTGCGGGAACATATTCGGGTTGCTGGAATTTACAGCCCGAATCCTGTTGTTCCACTACAAACTTACAGATGGTCTGTAATTCTCTCTTATTAATATGTGGAGGTTTTAATTGATGACTTCAGTGTCCTAACCTCCATGTTATGTCTGTCAGTAAACTGCCTGTACAAGGTTTTGAGTCTTGACAGCAGTCCACTTTTGTGTCCGTGCAGTGCGTCAATGGTAGCATTGCGGAATAAGTCTTCGTTGGGTGTGTATTCATACCGAGGTATTGTAATGTCCATCGTCTGTTTAATTGTTTGGTCCAATTGTTTAAGGTACGTACTCGTATCAAGCTCCTCGTTAGACAGATTCCTATTGGACGGTGGATAGAGCGAATTCGAGGAGAGGGCTCTTGTCAAGGTTCCGGAGAAGCATGTCCAGCGAGTCTTACTGTAGTTGTAGGAATACTTGGGAACAAACTCCTTCAACTCCGCAATTTCATTAGGAATTGTTATTTCGGTACGAAAACCGCAATGGTCACTGTCGTACACGAATGTACGCAGACAGTTTAACGTTCGTAGATTACTCCCAGTCAGCTGTGTCCGTACGTCGTACAGCAATAGGTCCAAATAAGAGCCGTATCTGGGAAACGACGGACTGTCCGTCGCCTTCAAACCAAGTCTATACATGACACTGTGCTGGGCCCATCAATTGAGTAGCAGGTTCCCTCTAGTATTTGGTACATGATTTCCCCAATCTCTATGTTTGGCATTAAAATCCCCGCCGATTATATAATAATTTTCCTCCGATTCCAGTCTAAGTAGTCTAAAGAGTCTATCGAGCTCTCAGATGAATATTGTGGATTGGGAAGCATCAGGCGCGTAGACAGACATCATGAACAGCCACTTTCCGCTACGGAAAGGGATGCGCGCGACACATGCCTCCAGCACCCGGAACCCATGCAAAACACCCTTGTACATTCTTATAAATTAAAATTTTTTTCTAATAAAGATCGCGACACCACCTCCTTTTATTGAGTTGGGTCGGTTTCATCTTCTACTATTATATTTACTGTGTTCCACATTGTGCTTATCGGTAAGCTTAGTTTCGCTAGCGAAAAGCACATCAGGAGCTTGGTCTTCCAGCAACTTAAACAGCGCGGCTCTTCGCTCGATCCTAATCAGTGAACTTACATTCACTGAAAGGACCTTCAGGGCATGCTCCACCATGTGCGTACCCATTACGACATGAGGTGCGTTAGACCCGGCAGCAGCACGTAGATTTGATCCACCCGCTTAGCCTGTTCCTGTACTTGACGTTGAAGCTGAGCCATCTGCCCGTGATATTGACGAGGAGTGTTGAAGTATACATGCAACATTCCAATTGATATAGCTTATTACCAACTTATACCATATGGTAGTAGATTGTTATATTGCATATTACCAACTTATACTAAATTGTCAAATAAAAGTTGAACTTAGACTTAACCTAAATAATTTTGTGACCTAATGAATTATACTTAATAAACTGAAGGCATTGAAATAACTTGTTATCCGTTTTTTCCTCGGTGATCCCATAGAATTACAAACAGATTGTAACCTGGGTTTAGCTCATCGAACGTTTTGCCTATGACGATAACGTCGTCCAAATACACTAGGCAGGTTTTCGTGCACAGTCCAAACGGTATCACTGTTTACTGTCAAGGACCTGTAGTGAAGTCAGTTTTCTCACGATCCGTACGATTTATCTCTACCTGCCAGTAACCGCTCTTCAAGTCAAGTGTTGAAAACTATATGGCTCCAGAAAGCATATCCAAAGTGTCATCGATTCTCGGAAGTGGGTATCTGTCCTTTTTAGTGACATCGTTTAGACGTCGGTAGCTGCTATCTTTTTTCTTCGCGAGGACCACTGGAGAAGCCGACGGACTTTGCGATTCTTCAATCAGTCTCTCAACATTCATCTTCAACACTATTTCGGCAACTTCGGTTTGCTTTGCCAATGGAAGACGCCTTGCAGCTTAACAGATTAGTCGAGCGTATCCGGTTTCAATGTGGTGTTGAACAATATGAGTACGTTCATATTCTCCGTTTTCTGTAGCAAATACTGGGTGAGTTTCTTAACTTGAGACATCCAAATTATTCTAAAAAATACGCGATATCGCGAAAAATGTTTCAGACAAAAGTCACAAGGTTCTGATGGTGACCACGAGTTTGACCTTGAGACCCATTTTCAAGGTGAATGGTTTAATTTTTAATGTGTTATTTGTGTACGGATTTTCCTGACTTAGTTAATATAGTAGTAACCCTATCTTCTGCGAATAATTTCTTTTTTATTTCTCGCTGTAAGCTTGGATCTTAATTGTTTATTTATTTAGACGTAAACGATATCTCCCGGTTGTCTTTTTTTATTATGATATAACAGATCCTTACCTTGTTTCTCTGCAATCTTTCGCATGTTTTCTGTTCTAGATTTCTCGAGTAGTACAGGGTCAGTACTTACTCTTCTACCAAAGAATACTGCGACCGGTTTTTTTCCTATAACCGAATGTATAGAAAGGTTATAGGTATAAACCGCTTTTTCAAGAAGATCCGTGATGGAAAGATGAATAGCTTGAGCTTTCAGACATCTCATGACTTCTCCAAGTGTGGAAAGAAAACGCTCTATATGGCCGTTGACTGAACTTGTATAAGGGGGTGTTCGAAACCTTTGAATTCCGGACTCATCTTCAATCGTAAAGCTGATTGAGGCTGAACTGAACGATTTTTCGTTGTCAACCACCACAGGCTTGGGGATACCGAAAGCAAAAAGTAATTCCCGAAGAAGTTTTATATCCTAGGCGGCTTTCGAATTTATGAATTTTACTTGAACATACTTCGAGAATTTGTCCAGTGCAGTGAGTACCAGTTTTCCTTCCGTTGAGAAAATGTCTATGTGGACTAATTCTCCTGGGTATGTCGGAATGGGAGTGGATTGAATTTCAGGTTTGTTGGGGCGTTTATCGTATTTATTTTGTTGCATATTTTACAGATTTTAAAGATTTTCGGATTTTCTAACCATACCTGAAAAGTAGTATTTTACGAGGATTTGAGCTTTATTTTCTTTTTCGTTTCTATGTGCTCATTTGTGGGTTTCGATAATGATTTTATCCTATTCCAGTTCATTTCTAACACCTGTGACTTGCATCTGAGTGAATCTCACTCTAAAGTTGTTAAAATGAAGGGGATATAGTTCCTGAATCATTCCCATAACTCGTTCTTCGGTTTTTACCGAATCTGAAGGAGAAATTGGTCTTTGTTATTAGATTTTGCGATGAACTTTCATCACTGTATTCCGGCGGTGTTAATGAATTAATCTGTGATGATTGAGCGTCAGCTACTACGTTATTCTTACTTGGCTTGTATTGCAGTTCATGGTTGTACTCGTATTCTTCAAGGATGGCTTTCCAGCGCTTTATCTTACTGTTATTGTTCTTGCTGCTTAACGCGTAAGTGAGCGGCTGGTGGTCGGTGTAGATTTTGACGAAAGCAGAGCCATACAAGTAACTACGAAATGAGCTTAAAGCCCATATGATCGCCAACATTTTTTTCTCGTTCGCTGCGTAGTTCTCTTCAGTGGAACTAAACGTTCGTGAGATAAATGTTATCGGTCGCCCTTCTTGTGACAGGAAGGCTCCAAGGGTATAGTGGTAAGTTCGAAAGGTATATTGAAGTTTGGATATGTGCGAATTAGGCCTTTGGAAATCAGAGAATTTTTTATTCTGTTAAAGGAGTCTATTACGATTGGGTCTAATAAAATTAGTTTTTTTGCTGACAGCGTTTTGGACGTACGTCCTCCTTCCCCTCTTAAAAGGGCTGACAGAGCTTTGTAAGCTTTGTGCAGTCTTGAACAAATTTGCGATAATAGCCCGACAGACCGAGAAAATAACGTAAATCCTTTAAAGTCTTAGGTATAGGAAATTTTTGAATAGCTTCGACTTTTACCGGATTTGTTCTAATTCCATGTGGTGATATGAAGAATCCCAAAAACTCGACTTCCTGCTTGAAGAAATGACACTTATGTAGCCGTACCTTCACATTAGCAGTCGTTCACAGATCTCGGTAGAGAAAAGACGTGTTTCGACTTTTTCTAAAATAAAATAAAAATTGTGATACATTGGCTATATGAAATTAGTTCAATTTTCGTTAACTTACTCGTTAGCTCGGCGGTTAGCGGCGTCTGCCATCGTCTCGTGGTCGTGGACACGGGTTCGAATCCCGGGCTGAGTGAACTCTTTTTTATTTTTTTTTATTTGTTTTTTTTTTTCATCTCGCAAATTGTGTGAACAAAAGGTGAAAAGAAAGATATCACGTGATGGATGGTGGAGAGCGTTCCGCTCTTCCCATAACGGGACTTATAAAAGGCAACATTACGGTTGCTGGTGCCATGGCGAAAACCGTCAAAAGAAGGAGTGGGTTGAGAACCCCTCCTAATTTAAAGAAAAAAAAAAAAAGTGACTTGAAAGGCGATAAAGTTGTGGTCCAGTATGAGGGGGGCAATAACAACTTTGCCTCTCTAGCTTCATCTGAGTCGGAAGACGAAGATGAAGAAATCAATATTATAAAAACCAGTATCCAAGAGCTGGAACAAAAAATGCTTGCTATGAAGCAACGGCAAACTGCACGCAGGCAGAGGGAGCAACAAGAAGCAGAGAGCTCCCAACAGCAAGAGCTACAACAAAAACAAAACCAGCAGCAGCAGAAGCAACAACTGCAGCAAACTATACAGCAGCAGCAGAAACATAAACAGGTGCAAAAACAACAAAAGCTGAAACCACAGCAGCTGAAAAAACAGCAGCAGCAGCAGCAGCAACAACAACAACAACAACAACAACAGAAGCAGCAGCAGCAGCAACAGAAGAAGAAGGAGAAGGTGCCTCCTATCAACACCTATAAATTAGAGGTAAATGAAACCAAGGACCTGTGTAAGTTGGTCATTGGGAATAATTTTAATATAAAGAGATTGGGGAACGATCGCCATGCCATCCACTGTAATACAGTGGAGGGCTACGCGAAAGTGAAAGAGCTCCTAAAGGAAACGACGACGGAGCACTTCTCATTCACACCGAGGTGTGAAAAGCGGCAATCGATGCTGCTGAAGGGGTTGGAACCGTCTTCTGATCCTGAGGAGATCCTTGCACTGCTCAAAGAGAAGGAGTGCGAAGGACTCAAGTTTGTAGGGGTAAAGCCATTTACCACAGCTAGAGCTAGGCGGGAGAAACGGAGTCTGCCGTTCTTCCTGGTGCAACTCAGTCCCGAAAGCCGTCTGGATAGTCTAAGGAGTATCAATGTCCTAGACTACCAGGTGGTTCACTGGGAAAAACTAAAAAGGAGCGAAGGCGTTATACAATGCGTTCGCTGCCAGAGGTTCGGGCACGCCGCGTCGAACTGCCAAATGCAGCCTCGATGCGTGAAGTGCGCTAAGAACCACAGTTCCGAAGAATGTCCTCTGGGTGTTGACGGAGCATCCGATAGGTCGCAGCTCTCGTGCGTGTTATGTGGAAACGTGGGACACACCGCAAACTATCGGGGTTGTCCTAAGTTCGCTGACATTAAGAAAGCAAAACTGGCTCGGCAGCAGAAGGTGGAGGTCAAACGTTCACCTATGAGGTTTCAAACACCAGCCGTCACGTCCCAAATTTCCTACGCCCAAATGGCGTCTGGTAGGGGGGCTACGGTACAGCAAGCGACTGTTGCTTCTCCGGCGCTAATGCCGAGAACAACGGAAGCTGCACCTAACATGCTAGCCATCTTGCTCGCAATCCAAGGGCAGATAGCTCAGCTGCAAAAGCAGGTGCAAGAACAGGCCAAGCGGGTGGACCAGATTTACGCGCTGCTGCCGGGCCTAACGCAACACATGTCGTAATGGGTACGCACATGGTGGAGCAAACTTTGAAGGTCCTTGCGGTGAATGTTAATTCACTGATTAGGATTGAACGAAGAGCCGCAATGTTTAAATTGCTACAAGACCAAACTCCTGATGTGCTTTTCGCTAGCGAAATTAAGCTAACCGATAAGCACAAACTGGAGTACAATAATTATATCGTTAGAAGAAGAAACCGGCCCAGATCCAAACGTGGAGGCGGTGTCGCGATCTTCATTAAAGAAGGTATAAAATTTGACAGAGTGTACAAGGGCGTGTTGCGCAGGTTCCGGGTGTTGGAGGCAGTCGTCGTGTACATCCCGCTCCGCAGTGGAAAGCGGCTGTACTTGTCCTCTGTTTATGTACCTGATACTTCACAATCCACCCTATTCATTACAGAGCTCGACACGCTTTTTCGACTTCTGAGGCTGGAATCGGGGGAGAATTATTTTATAATCGGCGGGGATTTCAACGCTAGACACAGAGATTGGGGAAATAATTTGCCAAATACTAGAGGGAACCTACTACTCGATTGGTGGGGTCAGCACGATGTCATGTATAGACTCGGTCTTAAAGCGACGGATAACCCGTCGTTTCCCAGAGGCGGGTCTTATCTGGATCTACTGCTGTACGATAAACGTATACGACTGACAGGTACGAATTTACAAACATTAAACTGTCTGCGCACATTCGTGTATGACAGCGACCATTGCGGTTTTAGCACCGAAATTACAGTTCCTAACGAAATTGCGGAATTGGAGGAGTTTGTCCAAAGATATTCTTACAACTACAGTAAGACTCGATGGACACGCTTCTCCGCAACCTTGACAAGAGCACTCTCCTCGAACACGCTGCACCCTCCGTCCAATAGGAATTTGTCAAACGAGGAGATCGACAATTACCTAATAAAAATGGACGAGACAATTAAACAAACTATGGACGCTACAATACCGCGGTATCGACGTACGACTAACGAAGACCTGTTCCGCAATCCTACTATTGACGCACTGCACCGACAGAAAAGTAGACTTCTGTCAAGACTCAAAAACTTGTACAGACAGTTAACTGACAGACAAGACCCGGAGATTAGGACACTGAAGTCGTCGATTAAAAATATTCAAACGCTAATAAAAGAGAATTACAGAATTTCTGTAAGTTTGTATTGGAACAACAAGGTTCGGGCTGTAAACACCAGCAACCCGAATATGTTTCCGCAAATAAATAAACTATTTCGGAAAAAAAATCAAAACGACCTTCAGTGTCTTAAAATAGCCCGGACAACAGACAACGAACGGTTACTGACAATAGCAGGCATTGATCCAAATGAGGCCGCTGATGATGACGCCCTCTTTGTGATCGAGGATCCGCAGGAGAAGGTTGTGACCATAGGGGCGACTTTCCAGGAAGTATACAAGGCCATTGATATCATTGGCCCTAATTATGACCTGGACAGTCGCGTCTTGGGGCACGACTTCTGCATTCGAAATGAAATAGGGAACTGGCGATCCGAGGGCTCTGGTTTCACCCGGTTCAGCGACGAAAATATGGCAAATAATGTCATGACCAGAGAAGGTGACCTACCCCCGTTCATTTCGAAGGAAGAACTCCGTGAGATCTTCGACACAGGGCTAAGAAATCAGTGGGGACCGATGGTATTCCGAACATCGTGCTTCGACATCTTCCTCTAGAAGCGGTGGACACGACCCTGTTTAATAATGCAATGAATAATGCACATTATCCAGCGCATTGGAAAACGGCGGTTGTTCAACCTATCCCCAAAAAGGGGAAGGATATATCCAATCCGGCGAATCTCCGGTCGATAAGTCTCCTTCCGAATATCAGTAAGGTTTTTGAAAGGGTAATCAATAGAGCTCTGACTAGGTGGGTTGAGGACAAACATATAGTTCCGGATAATCAATTCGGTTTTAAGGCGGGACATGATATCTCACATGCCGCGTCTAAACTGGTGTCCGATATCCAATGGAACAAAGGCAGGAAACAGTGCACTGGTGCCTGCCTTGTTGACTTGGAGAAGGCCTTCGACACCGTATGGTTAGAGGGTCTTTTCTATAAGCTGACAAGGCTGGGGATCAGTAAACCACTCTTGTACATTCTTTATAATATGCTAACCAACAGACAGTTCATCGTGAAGAATGGTGATGTGACTTCTGTTGGAATATTTCAAATTAAAAATGGTCTTCAGCAAGGCGCGGTGAATTCGCCGATCCTATTTAACATTTATACAAGCGACTTGATAGGTTCACTTCCCCATACTATTGCGTACGCAGACGATTTGGTAGCGTACAGAACAGGTCCAAAAATCGAGGTTATTAATACTCTCTTACAGCATGACTTCGATAAGGTAAGACGATTTTGCGATGACTGGAAGTTGAAAATCAACTTTCAGAAGTCGGAAACCATTCTCTTTAGGACGCCGTTGTCTGGAGCCTCTAGGGATACCAGAAAAAATTGGCGAAAGTTCTCAATCATTGGACAGCACGGACAGCCTCTTGCCTGTCGAAATGTAGTCAGATACCTTGGTATCTGGCTAGATCAGTTTCTGTATTTTGGCAAAAATGTAGATGCTGCTCTGGCCAGAGCTAAAGGCGCTTTTGCCCTTACAAAGAGACTGTTTTATAGCAGCCAACTCGATGCGAGGGTAAAGGTAATCTGCTACATGGCCCTTATTAGGCCCATGCTGGTATTTGGTTGTCCCGTGTGGTTCAATGTACGAGCAAGCTTAATGGTAAAGATTCGGGTGTTTGAGAGGGCCTGCCTTAGGGCTTGTCTTCGCTTGTACAGAACACCAGAGTCGGAGTACAAGAAATTTTATCCTAATGAGGTCCTTTACAACAGGGCGAACCTAATACGAGTGGACAACTTCGTAATTAAGCTGACTCGAAGGCACATTGCAAGAGCAATGACCTCGACGAATAATCTGATATCTGGGGCTTACTACCCCAATTACCTTTACCACGAGAATGTGCGCTCTGACGGCTTCGTTCCACCGGAAGCATTCCTCTACCTAGATCAGATAGGGTTGATCCAGGATAGTTCAACGATGCAGTTAATCTTCCATGTCGCTCGGACAGCTGGGGACAGGCGACTCAACTACAGCAGAGACGTCGCACACGGCAGTGTGGATCGCCTCAGGTTCAGTAGGGCGGGGGGGAATCGCGATAAGGGGGATGTCGTTCGGCAGCACCAGCATTTCTGGTGGTTGAATGACGGAGAAGATGTTTCGTCGTCGTTTCCGTCAATTACGGAACAGCCTCACTAATGAGGCAGAGCTGACCAATCTATTTGCTCAGTAAATAGCGATGGCCAGCTTACATAGGTTTAGGTTAGCATTTAAGAAACATATACATATATCAGTGTATACAAAGGTGTATACTGATGTATGTGTATGATTGTGTATATTGTCTATGTGTGTTTATGTGTGTATTGTGCATTTAGGTTAGGTAGGCTAAGGTTTATTTTAAGTTAGATACTAAGTTTTTATTAAAAATAAAAAATTATGTCCATATGCTAAGTTTTGTTAACAAATTTTTTCTTAGCTTTAAGTATAGAAAATAAGTATTAGTAAAGAAAATGTACATAAAGTCGAAAGACATAGTTATAAGAATTAAGAGTAGCTTAGAGCGCCTGTGTGGGGCCAGTAAGTTAGTATAAGATTGTTAAGTAATTGTAAGCTAGCATTTAAGCATTTTTTGTTAGAATGTAAGAGTTAGTGTTCTTCTACCGCGAGCATCGAACTTGTCGAGTTGTAGAGGCTGAGTAGGGTCAATGAATCTCGAGAAGAATTTCTCCAGACGAGTCCTGAAACCAAAGGATGCTCCCCCCCCCCTCCCCAACTCCCAAAGCACTCCATCATTCCCCTGGGCTGGATCAAGGTGTTATACGACCCGTGCCGAAGATCAACCTGGCTGAGGGCCCAGTATCTCCAAAAATAGCTCAGTCGCAAACGGAGTATCCGGATACCTGGCGACCTCCGGATTAGCTGGCCTTATCTGTATATGGCGGATCTCTGTACAGATGGACAACCCTTTCTCCGCTACTCGTGGGACCATTAATGGAAAACCAAAAAACAAAAACCGAGGCCGGTACTCCTGCATTGCCGAGAGGAGGCAAAACTGTGGCAGGCCATGGTGCGCCATCCTCTAAAGGCAAAAGGGACAAGCCAAAAAAAAATAAGAATTCAGGAAGTGTTAGGACTGTGGCAGGCCATGGTCCTATCACCTCATCCACCCCTAGCAGCAGCAAGTTTGTGGCAGGCCACGGACTTGTCGCGGCTACCAAAACTCCTTCAGGGAGTGTTAAGACTGTGGCAAGCCATGGTCCTATCACTTCCTCCGCCCCTAGCAGCAGCAAGTTTGTGGCAGGCCACGGACTTGTTGCTGCTACCAAAACTCCTTCGGGGAGTGTTAAGACTGTGGCAAGCCATGGTCCTATCACTTCCCCCGCCCCCAGCAGCAGCAAGCTTGTGGCAGCCCACGGACTTGTTGCTGCTACCAAAACTCCTCCCTCCAAAGAGGAATCTGGAGCTCAGCCGCATCGGCAAGCTCCATCTAAGGCGCTCTACATAAGACGCCGTAATGCTTCACGCATCATCAAAACCTTCGGATCCATTCCGGAGGTGGAGAGAAGTGCGGAAATAAAGAACAAGGTTGAGTGGGCTAAAAACATCCTAAAAGACGGATTTCCCACTGCTTCCACTGCTCACAAAACGTCAAAAGACTCCTCTAAGCGTCAGAGATCGTTGGAGGAAACCGTACCGGTTTCCAAGAGGCCCAAAACACACAGTTCCACAACCCCTGGGCCATCCAACAGCAGATCTCTGAGGTCTTATAATGAAGTCCTAAAGGACGCGTTGGTGATCGCGGTGATCGACAGAAGCGATACCGACGGTTCCATTACACCGGAACGGTGGCAATTGGTCAAGTTGAAGCTCTCGAGCAACTTCTTGGCCATCATGCGGGAGAACCCAGGACCACCTCCTATCACAAGCGACGCTGGCTGGCACCAAGGCCATGTCAAGCTCATCGCTTGCTCCAACCAGAGATCTCTCGATCTCTTCACCAAGGCCATCGATGGTTTAGGAGAGGTTTGGCCAGGTGCAAAACTCGAGGTCGTATCTAAGGAAGACATTCCTAGTAGACCTCGAACTCGTACCTGGATTCCAGCCGAACCCTCCTCTCCAGAAAATATCCTGGAAATCATCCGGCTCAGCAACCCGACTCTCCCGACTCATGACTGGAAAGTCGCGAAACTGGAGGAACTAAGGGGTTCTTATAGATGCGCGTCAATTGTGATCAATAAGGAATCCCTTAATCCTCTGGCGCAGACGAAAGGCATGATTCGGTTCGGATTCGAGTCCATTCACTTAAGGGTGTACAAAAAGGATGAGCTGGATGCTGATAAGCAACCTCCTCCTCCTTTAACACTTGATATCACAACCTTGGATCTTGGAGCGTCGATATCCTTTCCAGAATTGGATAGCGACGACTCCAATCTGTCCGAGGTGACTACCAAGCCGTCGGTCTCCTCTTCTGACACATTGTCGGAAATGGAAACCGATGACGAAGCAATCAGAGGTTCTACACGATCAGAGATAGAAGATGAGCTCTTGGGCACATCTTCAGAATCGGAGGACCTCAACAACACCGTGGTAGAGGCGACTCTGGAAGACTGTAGCAATGATACGGTTTCTCCAGATTAATCTCCACCACTCAAAAAAGGCTTCGGCCGCACTCATTCTGCGTCTTTCCAAAAGCGCAGAAGACATTATTCTAATCCAGGAACCATGGATTGTAGAAGGCGTGGTTCGTGGACTTAGGACACCCTCATACGTTCCGCTCTATACAAGAGACAAAGGTAAGATTAGAACTTGTATATTAGTGAAACGTAGCCTAAATGTATTTCTACTTCCCAACCTCAGTGACCCCGACCTAACCGTTGCCAGATTAGAAACTGCCAAAGGCTCTTACTGGCTGGCATCGGCTTACCTTGGCCACGACCAAGTGGGCCCTCTCCCTGGTGATAACCTAGAAAGGGTGGTATTGGAAGCGGGAAGGCAAAAAACTGGCCTCATAATCGGATGCGACGCTAACGCACATCATACGGTATGGGGCAGTACCGACATCAATGATAGAGGTGAGTCACTTTTAGATTATATTTTAAGTACTAACCTCTTAATTTGCAATATTGGCAATGAGCCCACTTTCATAACAAAAAACCGACAAGAAGTATTAGATATTACTCTTGTCTCCGACAGCATCACCCAAAGGCTAACAAACTGGATGGTATCGTCTGAACACTCCTTTTCAGACCATAGATACATCCAATTCAGTCTGAGTGATGCTCCCCCCAGCCAACCAGCTTTCCGGAACTACCGGAAAACTGATTGGACAAAATATAGAGGAATACTGTCGGAAACGATATCCTCTAAACTATCAAGTCCCCCGCGTGACACCAATGAGCTCGACATGAAAGTCAGGGAATTTACTCTGACTCTCAATAAGGCTATGGCCGCTTCCTGCCCTCTTATTCAACCAAGAGGCAAGAAAAAGCCACATTGGTGGACATCGGCTCTAGGACTGCTCAGAAACACCTGCAAAAAACTTTTCAACGCAGCAAAAAGCACAAGAAAAGTGACCGACTGGGACTCATATAAAGAATCCCTCAAATAATACAAAAAAGGACTGAGGAAGGCAAAGCGACAATCCTAGAGGTCATTCTGCGACAAAATCACAGAAACCTCTGAGGCTTCGCGGCTAAGAAAAATCCTCTCCACAAATCCTATGATGCCCAGCTGTTTGAAAAAAACCGATGGCTCTTGGACAACCTCAAGTGATGAATCACTCAACCTGCTTCTGGACACCCACTTTCCAGGTAGCTCCCAACTCGCGGCCAGTAGCAGCCCAAACAAGCCTACTGCAACCGTGACCAAAATTCATGGTCTGATTACGAGAGACAAACTGCTCTGGGCGCTGCATAGCTTCAAACCATACAAGTCTGCTGGTCCGGACGGTATTATACCTGCCGAGCTACAGAGATCCTCAGATATTATTCTACCAGTGTTGGAAAATATTATGAGGAGCTGTGTAGAACTTATCCACATTCCACTGTTATGGAGAGAAGTCAATGTAGTATTCATTCCCAAAGCTGGAAAATGTTCTCATGTAGTCCCAAAGGACCTCAGACCTATAAGTCTATCATCATTCCTTCTGAAAACTTTAGAACGACTGATTGATATCCATATTCGAGCTAAAGTTGATCCAAGACTTCTGTCTACGGCTCAACATGCCTACTGTAAATTAAAGTCGGTGGAAACGGCTTTGCACTCTCTGACTAGCCACATCGAACGATCCCTACAATATAAGGAGTACACAATGGTTGCTTTCCTAGACATAGAGGGCGCCTTTAACAACGTCAACACATCCGCAATCACGACTGCGCTGTCAACTCTGCAGGTAGACGGCTCACTTGGGGAGCTGATTAATCTAATGCTAACAAGCAGGATAATCAATTCCAAACTGGGTGAGACTTCTGCTAAAAGATATGTCAGTAGGGGTACGCCGCAAGGCGGTGTCCTCTCCCCCCTTCTCTGGAACTTAGTGGTTAACGAACTACTGATATACCTGGAAGCGGGTGGTAGCAGAGTGATTGCCTATGCGGATGTCGTTGCCATAGCCGTCTCAGGAAAACATTTAAATACCATTAAAGAACTCCTCCAAGTAAATCTTAACAGATTAACCTGCTGGGCAGATCGCTGTGGATTGGGAATAAACCCCCATAAAACTGATCTTGTCCTCTTTTCTAGGAAATATAAAATTCCAATCATAGACCCTCCTTCAATAAACGGTACCAGTTTAGCTTTCTCCGATACAGCAAAATATCTGGGTCTCATTTTTGACAGGAAACTAAACTGGAAACCTAACATTCAAGAAAGAGTCAATAAAGCTACAATAGCTTTATTCTCTTGCAAGAAAGCCATTGGGAACAAATGGGGCCTTCAACCTCGCATAACCCACTAGCTATACATCTCGGTCATAACACCGATACTTACTTACGGGGTGGTTGTCTGGTGGACGGCCTTGGAAAATGCAGTCAACCGCATTAAATTAAGCAGAGTCCAAAGAACAGCATGTCTATGCACAAGCGGAGCCTTGCGGTCTACCCCCTCTGCGGCATTAGATATTCTGCTTCACTTGACACCCCTCGACATTTTTAGCAAGCAAGTAGCTGCGACTGCAGCTATTCGCCTTAAAGCGACTAAACAGTGGACAAATAATTCATTTGGCCACGCCAACATTCTTAATACATTAGGAATCCTCACAGAGAACACCGATTACACCATACCTGAACTTTGGTTTGACAAAAACTTCCATGTAAGCTTCCCCTCTAGATCATTCTGGGAGGAGGATGCTTTCATGGAGGACAAGTCAATCCATCTCTACACAGATGGATCTAAAACCGACAGCGGAGATGGTGGCGGTGTTTTCTCAGATAAGCTAAATCGAAGCCTCTCTTTCCGCCTTCCAAATCACTGTAGCGTGTTCCAGGCGGAAATTTTGGCGATTAAAGAAGCTCTGTCCTGGCTGAAGAAAAGCGTGATATCTGCAAAGGATATCCGCATATTTTCGGATAGTCAGGCCGCCATCAAGTCCCTGGACTCGGTCTCATTGTGTTCTAAAACTGCCCTTGAATGCCGATCATCTCTCATGGAGATGGCAGAGCAGTTCAACATTCACCTCTGTTGGGTGCCGGGCCACAGAGACATTCCAGGGAACTGCAGAGCCGATGAACTCGCCAAAATTGGAACCACTCTACCTATCCTACCAGACAAAGGTAGTATAGGTATACCAATCGCTACGTGCAAACTAACACTAAAGCTAGATGCCAATAAAAGAACGGACCTTAGGTGGACTGCTGGACAAACATGTCTAGCGACCAAACAGATATGGCCAAGGCTGGATCTGAGTCGATCTAAGTGTCTGATCCTTTTAGATAGGAAACATTTCAGCGCCATAATAGGTGTCATTACCGGACACTGCCTCATAGGCAAGCACGCAAGAAGGTTGGCGCTTTTACTAACGATTTCTGTAGAAGCTGCATGGACGAGGAAGAGGAGGAGACAATCCCCCACTTACTCTGCACATGCCCAGCTCTCTCTCATAGAAGGAAGCTTCACCTAGGAGCTTTCTTCTACAACGACCTAAACGATCTAGAAAAAATAGACGTTAACAGTCTCCTACGCTTTATTAAAAGCTCAAACTGGTTCCAGTAGTAAGAAGATCACAGATCCACGTGGCATCACAATGGGCCAATAGGCCTAAGTGGGTTGGTATTTCCAACAGCCACTCTTACCTAACCTAACCTAAGAGTTAGTGTTAAGAAAATAAAATGCATTTAAAACTAAAACTAAACTAACCTTCACATTAGCATTATAGAGTATTCTGAAGATCTGCTCTATGTTCTGGTCACTTTCGGTCTTGCTGAATATAGCTATATCGTCGATATAGACATAGCAAGTTTTACCTATATAGTCTCGAAGGATGTCATCGAGTGCCCTTTGGAAGATAGATGGCGTGTTTTTAAGGCCAAATGGAAGACTGGTAATCACGAATTTTCCGTTATTAATGAAAAAGGCTGTTTTTTCAACGTCAGATTCCTTTAAGTGAACCTGGTGAAAACCAGATTTAAGATCGATGGTTCTCGATTTGCTCAAGGACTTCGCCTATCTCTGGGATAGGATAATGGTCAGCTATAGCTACGCTATTAAGCTTTTGCATAGCCGATTAACATTTCATATTGTTTTACACCTGCGGTGTCCGCTGTTTTTGGTACAACCCACACCGGTGAGTTGTAAGCAGATCTAGAGGGTATGATAATTCCGTTATCTAAAAGCTTCTATATCTGCCTCTCAACTTCGTTTTTGAGGAACATGGGGAAAGGATAATATTTGCTATAAACTGGTGAATCTGTGGAGGTCCGGAGTTCTCCTATGACCCTAGTGGTGAAGGTCAATTTCTCATCAGGTTCGGAAAACAGGTTTGAAAAACGACGTATTATAGAGCTCAATAGATTTAGCTGTGTTGTGCTGTGTTGTCTGTTTTAATATTTATGGCATTGTCAGTTGGAGACTCCAATTGTCTGATTTTAATTTTTACAGAATTAAGAATTGCCACATAATTATTTTTTGTATGAATGACAGCCTATAGTTCCCTAAGGCTATCGTTGCCAAGAATACCATGAACGGTTTGTAAACTTAGTAAAAAAAGAACTACAGGCTAAGGTTTTCTAAATTAAATAAATTAATCGTTGTATGCTGGGTTACTTTTATGCCTCCCCCTGTAGATTTAGCGAAGAAACATTGCTAGTTCTGTAACGGTTTTTTGACAAGGGATGGTTGTATGTAATTTTTTTGAAGAGCCTGTATCAATTAAAAAAATTAGCATGTCACCACTCTTCGTCTTACACTTAAAATAAGGTAAGGAAGAACCATTTAGCCTAAAAAATGTAAATCGCAGTATTCTAATTGTGGGGTTACAGGTCCGTTCGAACAGGATGGCTCATCCCTATCTCTGGGATGATCGTCTAGATTTTGTTCTGCTTTTCCGTCGTCCAAATTTAGATCCTGGCAGTATGCACAAAGTTCTTCTTGGCATGCTGCAATTTGATAATTTCCCTGTTGCCTTGTTGCCTTGTTGCCTTGTTGCTTGATGACCTTGATGTACTGGTGATCCTATTCTACCGGAGAAAGCATTAAAGTGCTAACCGCATGCTGGTGAATATCTCTAGCTTGCGCACTGCGTCCTTGTGTTGGAGGTTCTTGTTCTACTACGGGCCCTATTTAAATTTGTCTAGTGTGCTGTTGGGTTTGATTAAAAGAGTGGCCTCGATGTTGGAAGCAATTTTGGCGGTTGCTATGTTCTCGGTTTTGTTGCGGTTGGGTTGAACGGTTGGGTTGTTGACCATGTGTTTGCTGATTAGAATGGGAATGCATTGGTACCATATTTGGTCTTTGAGGAATATGAGGAGGTTGAAGTTTTGCACCCGTTCGTTGATTATTGTGGAAGTGATTAGTCCCAAAATTTTGATTTTCCAATTTCAGGCATAGATGTTAACATAACATTGTTATGCCTATGGTAAATCGACTGGCTCTCTCTAGAAGTCTAGGTTTTTGCTGTTTGCGTTTTTGTAATGACTAGCGAATTTAGGGTAGACGTACCAAATATACGTGGGCTAAAAAGTAATCACTTTTCTGTGTACGTCTACGTCTGTACATACAGACCAGCTGTTTTGGCACTTAGTGAAACACAGGTAGATCCCCGCCCACACCTCTCAGATCACGCTGATCTGAAGCTGCCTGGCTATGAACTAGTGCCATTATTCTTTTCTCACCGCGGTCTCGCCATTTACGCTCGTAGTGACGTTGCTTAACAAATTCCACCACAATGTAATCGTTGTACCAATCCGGAATTCAACTTCATATGGTTAAAACTCCATCTCCGTAAGCAAATTTTCCACTATTGCTTTATTTATTATACAGAATTCCCAAACTGGACAGCAATTCGACCTTCAACGAGTTCGATGCGCTGTCTGACTCCGTACAAGGAACTGTATCCCTGTATCCTCATACTTAAATCGTTATTGGGGGCGATTTTAAAATACTGTTACGAAACCTAGAGAAAAAAGAAAACTGCAGAAAAATAAAACACATTTTATTTCAGGACGAAATACCTACCTGCTTCACGTTGTTTGTTGTGGGTTTCGTTTGACAGGTTGAAGAGGTTTGTTCCCTTTGCCGAACAAGGCGGAGCATTCAGCCGCACGAAGAGGACAAATGATTAAGTAGTAAGCCATAAGAGTAACATGAAGAAAGGAGATGACTACCGCAGAAAGGGGAGCAAATGATAAAAGTCAACGAAGAAAATATTTGCCGTTTCCTGTGACGTAGGATTTCTCCAATCAAAAACGGTTGGCGAACAAGCGGTGGAATCTTAGCCGTTGCAACGGAGATAAGAAAACGGAAGACTTCTTAATAGAGAAAAAGAACCGCGGGCAACGTAAAAATCGAGATAAGAGGGAGAATTTTCGGCAGAACCAGGAAGTCCAAAGCGAGCAGTTGAGGTCGGAAGACTAAGGCCATAGAAAAAAAACGTTTAATTATATAAAAATAAAAGAATAAAAACAAAAGTTTACCTCTCGGGAACCAGATTTTTTTGGAGTTTCTGTTTTTTTTTATTTTTGTCCTCTTTTTATCCGATTGAAACTCGGCGGTAGTTTCGGTCAATAGGCAATTTTCGTTACACTGGTGTCAGATGTGTGTTATTGCTGTTATCAGTAGATAGCCAACCACGATCATCAAGATGGATTCGAAGAAAGTTGCACCAGAGAAGAGAACAACTCCCTCAGAATCTAGCGAGACTGCAAAACTGCGAACGATGCTTCTGGACTACATGCTAAACCAGAGTCAGTTTTGGGACCAAAAACTGTCCGACTGGAAGCAGGAACTGGTAACTCGGAACTCGGAGATCGAGAAGAAAATGGAGGAACTAGAACGGTCGGTGAGCTGTTTGTCTTTCGCCAAAGTCATTAACACTGGACAGCATTCTTCTCCCAAAGGTAGCTCGGTTGAGTGCAATGGTTTACCAGTAAGCGGAAAGAATACCGACTTACATCATGTGGAGATGTCACCGACAAAGGAGGCGACCGTTGTGCCACATGTAAGTGGTACTCCAAATCCCGTGGTAGCAGTTGAAGTACTACATTCTGTGCTGAAACGGGCACATATTCTAGTGGCTTTACACCCGTTTGATCGCAGCGGTTCATGGACCGACTATCAACGGCAGTTCGAGATTGCAGCAAGTTGTGCAGGTTGGGACGCTAACGAAAAAGCGAATGTGTTAGTAATTCAGTTAAGAGGAGAGGCTCTTTCTGTATTAAGTGCTGTACCTGTGAAGGTGAACCCGACTACGAATTGTTTTTTTCCGCGCTTTTGCGGAAACTGTAGATCTAGCTGCGGTGTCGTGTGCAGGGCCCCAAAGAAAATTTTTCCGAATTTGCTTTGGGTCTTCAGCGATTGATAGTTTCGGTGCTTCCTGGGTGTCCAACAAAAGTCGTGCAGGAGGTACTGGTAAGCCAGTTTATTGAAGGAATAAGAGATGAGTCAATCCAGGATTTAATTACTGTTGGGCGCCCTACTGTATTGACAGACGCTGTTAATATGGCACAGGAACTCCATGCAAGAAATAAACGAAGGAAAGTTTTCGTGGTGGAAAACCAATCGCTACCAACGGTGCCGAATAACGGAAATGATACAAAAAACTAAAGTACGGAGACAACAGGGAGCAGTTGTCTACCGTTAAAAACATCAACGCTTCACAGCAAACAACGACGAACCGGAGTTGTACAACGGACCACGAATACGGAACTGCGTTCGGAGAAACGAACGTAGTCAACCTGAAGAAAAGAATGTCACTGACACATTTATAGGAACTACTGGCGAAGCTAGCATCTCTCTTAAAGCGTTTATCGAAGGACAAAGGAGCTCTTTTGTCGTAGACTCTGGTGCGAACGTGTCTATTCTGACGCGCAACATGTTTCCAACAAGACGATTACAAGAGATCCTCCGATGAAGTTGGTGGGTATTTCCGGGGAAGCAATCTGGAGTCAAGGGATGGCGGAGGTGAGATTTTTGTTAACCACAAGGAATTTTCTCATTACTTCGCTATAGTACCGCAGGGAGTGCCAAACATTTTAGGAGTTAACTTTCTATTGAAGCATCAGTGTCACTTAGATTTTGAAGAGATGGCAATAGAAATGAACGGCAAAAAGCATCCATTGCACCTACCACCCGTATCAGCATCACAACTGGCGAAACTAGCGACGAAATACTGAAAGCTGGAAGAGAAACCCTTGTGGAATTTAATAGACCGCCCGCTATAAAACGCATAGCAGCGTTAGTGGAGCCTACCCCTGGTTTCGAACTACCAAAAGGTGTATCAACCGGTAGAAGCCTAATTGACCCTTGCAGCAAAAGTTTCCTCGTTAGGACGACCAATCTCTCCTCGCGTGATACAATCTTACCCAAGAACACTGTGGTGGGGAAAATGGAAACGGTGGAAGTATGCGAAGTCCCAACTAGTTCGGCCGCTGCAAATTTACAGGCATAAAGGATCCTTTACAAGAAGTATCCCCCGAATTGTTCAAGGGGCAGCTGATGGAGTTTGAGAAACTATTGGAGGAATTTCAAGCAGTGTTCTCAAAACGACCAGCGGACTTTGGACGAGCAGGGATGGCAAAACACAAAAGCGATACCGCAAAGTCAAAATCAATCAAGCTACCGGAGAGAAGAGTCCCAGTGGCCAAACGCGAAGAGATGGAAGATCTAATTAAGGATATGAGCAACAGTTATAGAACGTTCAAATAGCCCCTGGGCTGCACCGATTGTGTTAGTCAAAAAGAAAGATGAATCTTCGAGGTTTTGCGTGGATTACCGACAGCTGAACGAGGTTACAAAAAAAGATTCTTACCCCTTGCCTTGAGAATTTTCGGCAGAACCAGGAAGTCCAAAGCGAGCAGTTGAGGTCGGAAGACTAAGGCCATAGAAAAAAAAACGTTTAATTATAAAAAAATAAAAGAATAAAAACAACAGTTTACCTCTCGTGAAACCAGATTTTTTTGGAGTTTCTTTTTTTTTTTTTGTCCTCTTTTTATCCGATTGAAACTCGGCGGTAATTTCGGTCAATAGGCAATTTTCATTACAATACACAATTCTGGGTGGCTTCGACATTCTGGACAGACAACACCCGAAGGACGGTGTGTTGAGATTTTCGTTGCTTAAAATAACTTAACCCAGCTTGTAAATGAGCCCACACGAACACCAGACGTTGATAGTCATACCCACAACCCTCTTCGGTAAAGGATGCTACTACACCAATTCCTGAACCCACAATCTCAAGATTCGGAATCTTATGGACACTTTCGTAGTGGAACACGAGAATAAAAAAGTTGAAAAATTTCAACAAAGCTGAGTCAACTAAGCATCACGTCAAAATATGAATGGATGTTTATCAACCCCGCTTCCGACGTCATCAATCTGGGTGGATTAACTATGGAAAGAATAAAACCGAATAACTCCAGTAACTCAAAATCCACTATATCTAGAAAACAGAACAATGTTAATTTTAAGTCTAACCCTATACCGAAGCGTAACTCTTCCAAAAAAATCCCAACTCCTAACAAACAAGCTCCTACCTACATGATAAGCCTGACTCTGTCTATATCGACGGTATAACGAAAACCAATGCAATGGTTTCCATTCTGAAAGAAGGCCTCCCCACTAATCATAATGATCTGCGGGAACTTTTTATACGTTTTCATGAGCATTTAGATATGACTCCTGATGACGTGGTTAATGATCTCTCTTCTTTTGCGTCTCATGTTAGCTCCAAACGGATACTACACCTCCAGAGAACACGGTCTAGTTTCAAAAACTACCATCGCTCCTAACCGACCACTCAATTCTTTGCCGAAGCCTCCCAAATATCTGTCCCTGTATTATCAAAACGTAAGAGGATTACGAACTAAGATTTCTGCTATATATATTTGTTGGTTCTCAACAAAACAACACAAACCATAAAAACTCAATTACACTCATATCTTGCATTCGAAAATGTACCTATTGTAAGGCCGCGCACATTTGACACTTGAGGCGATGAAAAGATGAAAGGGTTTCCTGCGCGTTGAACTGGTCGCCGAGATATAACTAGAACGCTGGTTGCAAATGCAACTTTGATATCTTCGACGACTAGTTTTGACAAACATGAAAACACAAATTGTAAGCGCGTAGATAAAAGCACAACCAAAATAATAGAAAATAACTAACAAAAACACCTGAACTGTCAAATGTGCAGGGCCAGATTGTTAAGATGCATGATTTCTCTCTCTAGCATCGTCCAAAACCAATATGACACATCTGGTGTCGCTAGTCATGCTAGGTCAAAAAACCTTATATTAATGGCTGACTTAAAAAGACAGAATGCATACACCTATAGCTCCATAAGGTTAATAGTCACAGCTCTAACTTCATAATTTATGTATGGGGCATTATAAATTTTAATTGGTATAAACATAATGTACAAACACATAAGTGTCATTATATATTATATGAATATTTAAGAGTTCATTGACACTTATATATAAAAGAAAAGCATAACAGCTGTTAGACACCGAGGTTTCTTCATCTCATGAGACAAGTTTCCTCGACACTAATCGCCAGTCATTTGAATCGGAAGAATAATAAAATTGTAACGTCTTTATCTCTTGCGTTTCATTTTAAATCCAAAATTATATTTTATACTTCATCTAAGTATAAAACATCTTAATTCGCAGATTCTACCCTACGACATCTTTGCCCTCACAGAGACCAATCTCACCCCTGATATTATGAATAATAAATTATTTTCCCAAGAATTCGATTTACACCGTGACGATGATCTAAATAAAGAGGAGAATTTATATGGCCGTGGTGTACTTCTAGCTATACACTCTCGTCTCGAGTCTAGACCCTTTAAAAAATCGTCCACTGCATTCTTTAAATTTGTTTGCGCTATAATTCCTCTTTGCAAACGCAACCTATATATTTGTTGTTGTTATATTCACCCCTCTCAACCAATTCAAGGTTACCAGCTAGCTGTTGATGCAATCGACTGCTGATCCCAATGACGTTGTTATTTTTTTAGGTGATTTTAATCTACCTAAGCTTCTATGGACTCAGACTGATCAGTCCTACTATACTGCTACAAATCCTACCTCTGATAAAGAAAATCTTTTCATCGACTGCCTAACTGACTCTGGTCTATATCAATTAAGTGGTGTCACCAATAACATCGGTAGACAACTCGACCTAGTCTTCGCCACTGATATAGATAACTGCGTCGTTTTAGAAAGTAAACATCTGCTTTCTAAGTTGGATAGTTACCACCCTCCCCTTTCTCTTACGCTGACATATGACAATGGTTTTAATCCCGTTTCCTATGAATATTCTTACAGTTTTAATTTTCATAGGGCTAACTACGCCAAACTGAACAACCTCTTCAGTATGGTTAATTTTAACTTTCTCTACGATAACCCTAATCTTACGGTAAACGATGCTCTTTCATCCTTTTGTACCGAAATTTTAAAATGTCTCTCCCAATCTGTGCCTTTTTTACCCAAAAGGAATCCCTCATCGTCACCACCCTGGTATAATAAAGAGCTGCGATCTCTTCGTAACAAGAGAAATAAGCTCTGGTATACTTCTATAAAAACGCGTTTAGACACTGATTTCTTCTACTACCAGTCTGCCCAAATAAATTTCTCTGTGCTTTGCCAAACTCTCTATGACAACTATTTAAACCGAATGGACCACACACTCATTTCCGACCCCAAAAGATTCTTTCAGTTCATCAAAACTAAAAGCAAATCGGATAACTATCCACCATTTCTAAATTTTCTTGATAGGTCCTAGGGCGATCCCCAAATTATTGCAAATCTCTTCGCAATCTTTTTTGGCCAAACGTTCGCCATCCATTCCCAAGAGCCAGACCGTTCTTACTTTTCCTACTTAAACAGCTGCCCACAAACAACTTTAGAATCGGTGTCTATAACTTTAGAGCAAGTTAGAGATAAAATAATAAAACTCAAAGATGATTATTCTGCTGGCCGTGATGATCTTCCCCCTATATTTTTAAAAAAAATGTCAAATGCATCTAGCCCAACCTCTTACAGCTTTCTTTCAGCTTTCTATCACCCAGGGATTATTTCCATCAACCTGGAAATGGTCGTTTATTATTCCCCTACATAAAAAAGGTAGAAAAGACGATGTTTCCAACTATCGACCAATTGCTAAGTTGTCCTGCATACCTAAGCTTTTTGATAGCATTATCTATGACATAATGCTTTTCCATTGTAAATCTATTGTTTCCCTAAAGCAGCATGGATTTTTCAAAGGCAGATCTACGACCACCAACTTAACGGAATTCGTATCAAGCACTTTATGTGCACTGGAATCTGGAAATGAAGTTGATGTGATTGCCACCGATTTCAGCAAAGTCTTTGATAGAATTTCTCATGATATAATCCTTCTAAAATTAAAGGCTCTTGGTTTCCAGATAAACTTTATAACTTGGGTTCAATCCTATTTAAGTGAACGACTTTACTATGTTCTATTTAGGTCCATGGTTTCTGACCCAATTAAAGCCTCCTCTGGTGTCCCTCAAGGCAGCCACCTTGGTCCCTTATTATTTATTCTGACCATTAATGATGTTGCTTGTATCATGAAAAATTCATACATATCTGTTTACGCAGATGATATGAAGATATTTAGATATATATCATCTTCCTCAGACAGCCTACTTCTGCAGCAAGATCTAGACAGGTTTTGTACATGGTGTCAGAAGAATTTTCTTGAGCTTAACGTCAATAAGTGTCAGGCTATAACTTATATCCGTAAACGCCTCCCTACTTCACCTCGTTGCTATCTAATTTTTAATCTGCCTGTTCCCTTAGTGAATGAGTTGCGTGATTTAGGTGTTATCTGCGATAAGGACCTCAATTTCCGTTCTCACATTGATAGTATCATAAAAAAAGCAAACTCTGCCCTTGGCTTTATCAAGCGCTAAGCAGTTTTCCAATCCTTATGTTACAAAATCACTTTACATAACCTTTGTTAGGCCTCTTCTTGAATATGCCAGCCAAGTTTGGTCACCCTACTACAGAACTCACAGCCTCCGGATAGAAGCTGTTCAACGCAGGTTTTTACGGTTTGCTTTACGTGGTCTTCCCTGGGATGATAACCAAAACTTACCACCTTACACTGACCGGCTGAAACTTATAAATTTACAACCCTTATCTATACGCCGAAATGTTGCCGACATTCTCTTTATTCATCAATCTTTCTTTCTCTCTCTGTCCCATTTTCCTTAAAAGCTTAACACGTGCTCAGGCATTTTAAGTGTATTAATGCCCACTTGAGTGTTAAGTTCTTTAAAAAAAAAAAAAAAAAAATTCAATTTTAGTCGGTAATATCGATTGTCCTTGCTTACTTAAAATTATTTCTTTTAACACCAATCCCCGCAATCTTAGGTCTGTGCCACTTTTCCGGCTCAGTCTTCACAGAACGAATTACGGACACCTGGAGCCAATGTCTAGGATGCTTCGTGAATTAACGATATTCTGCCTCTTTTCGACTACCATCTCAGCAAACTCTCCCTCAAGAACATACTTATTTCTACCTATGCCTCACGTCCTAACTTTCTTTAACCGCTGCCACCCTTTAGTTTTTAAGTAAAAATGTTAGGTTTGAGTGACATATGTATGTATTTCCTTGCAATAAGCTTAATAAATCTGTCCGGATGTGTTGATACATCGGATGAAGAGTATCAAACCAAAAGAAAAGGCATGGTACGACTTGAGCTGCAAAGAGGCTGTAAGGGTTAGAGAAATGTTTTCTCGGTCCTTCAAGACCAACCCAACAGAGGAAAGCCGAAAAAAGTTTAAACGAGCCAGGAATGACTGCAACGTCTTTCTTAAGCGTGTAAAAGTTTTTGGTCGTTTGTCAAAAGCATCAGAAATTTTGCTTCATCCTCCATCCCAACGCTCATTAGCAATGAAATTCCAGCTGTCAGCTCTTTAGACAAAGCCAATCTGCTATCTGCACACTTTGCGACGAGCTAAACACTTCCAGATTGTGCTTTGTCTCCGTCTACACTTGAGTGCGTCGAATCTTCAATGAGACAGACTCGTGTAGTACCAAGAGTACTTAAAGATCTCAACATACATAAATCCGCTAGATGGAGGACTTCTGAAGAGGTGTTGTTCTACGCTGGCAAAACCACTGCGGAAGCTTTTTCATCAATCCTACCCTTTAGGACTCTTTCCGAACAGATGGAAAACAGAATTTGTCCAGCCCATCCCTAAAAAAGGCGAATCTTCTTTTCTCTCCTCCTACAGGCCCAGTGCACTTACGTCCATTCTTTTCAAGGTTATGGAAACGCTAATAAATCGTCAGCACGAAAACTTCTCAATTACCGGCAGTACGGTTGTTAACAACCGTGGAATCTATAGTTTTACGTTGGCACCTCTGCTGCTGAACCTGATGAAAAGTCATCATGCCAAAACGAAAAAAAAAAGCCAGTAATCTTAGGAACACTTTTTTTCTTTCTTTTTTTTTAAATAATTAGAATTCTTTGGTTAAATGTCTTTAAAGCTAACTTAATCTTAACACTAAAGTAAGTGATCTAAAATTATTGTACTATACTTGAATTACATATATTTTTATCTAAATAGGATTTTATAACGTTTCGCAATAAAAAAGAACAAACTAATTTGAATAAGGCTTTTTTATCAGTCGTTCACTGATTTTCATCGCGACATGAAGTACTTCAGCTTGCAAGCAAAATTAAACAATTAAAAAAAAGTATAGATCAGTACCTAGACGTAGCGTACGTTAGGCCCCAAGTAGCCCAGTGCAAGTGTTCTACAGTCACGGTACCAGAGGTAGTGGGTTCAAATCCCGATATCCTTTTTTTCTCCTTTCCTTTAATTTACAATATATTAAACACGGTAAAAGTATCACGTGATGGAAAAAAAAGAGCGACCCGCTCGACAAAAAACGACTAAAGTGGATGACGTGATGTCATCGTCTGACTACGCAGCACAGACTGCTAACCCAGCAGAGGGATCAGTAAGGACAACAGCAAAGAGGAGGAGGAAGCTAAAACGCACTCCCAGCCCTGCAATGTGCCTAGTCCTATCTACCTCAAAGGAAAAGATGCCGATTGATGCAAATAAAGGGGCTACGACATCAAAATCAGTGTCAGATGTGAGAGAGGACCGTCTACATGGAAGGAAGCAACACTTTCGTCACACTGGCAGCCTCAGATTCAGACGATGAAGAAGAACAGGTTGAGTCGCTGAATGGTAGCATCAAAATGCTAGAACAACAAATAGTTGATATAAAAGCCAAACAAATGACAAGGAGAGAAAGGGGCAAATGGAGCAATCCACCAAAAAGCAACTGGACCAACAACAACTGCAAAGACGGCCGAAACAAAAACAGCAACATAAACCTCAGTTGCAACAACAAAAACAGCAGAAACAGCTACAACAAAAGCAGCAACAACCGCAGAAACAACAGTAACAACAGCACCAAGAACAGAAACAAAAACAATCAGCACCTTCAGGATGGAATTGCAAGACACAATCCAGTTATGTAAGTCGGCCATAGGCAATAATTTTTTTATTAAGAAATTAAGTATGGATAGGCATGCGATTCACTGCAACTCAGTGGAGCGCTATAATAAGATAAAACAATTACTAAAGGACACGACGACGGAGTTCTTCTCCTTCACACCGAAGGGTGAAAAGCTGCAAAATATGCTGCTGAGCGGGTTAGAGCCGTCCACTGATCCGGAGGAAATCCTCGCACTGCTCAAAGAGAAGGAGTGCGAAGAGCTCAAATTCGTAGGGGTTAAGCCATTCGTCACGGCTAGAGCCAAAAGGGAGAAACGGAAACTACCGTTCTTCCTGGTTCAGCTGACTCCCAATAGCAAACTGGATGGTATAAGGAGCATCAAAGTCCTGGACTACCAGATTGTGTCATGGGAAAGAGTAACCCAGCATTTTACAATGTGTTCGCTGCCAAAGGTTCGGGCACGCCGCGTTGAACTGCGAAATGCAGCATCGATGCGTGAAGTGTGGAAAGAACCACAAATCTGAGGATGCGCTCTGGGTAAGGACGGAGTGTCAGAAAAAAGCCAATTCTCTTGTGCCTTATGTAGGAACACGGGACACACCGCAAATTATCGGGGTTGTCCCAAAATCCAATACATCAAAAGAGTAAATCTGGCTCGGCAGCAGAAAGTGGAAATTAAACGTACACCCGTGCATATACAAACTCCAGCCGTTATTCCCCATGTTATCTACGCCCAAATGGCGTTAGGTAGGGGAAATACGATACAACAAGCGAAGGTTGCTTCTCAGGCCCCAGCGCCCAGAACACCGGAACCAGTACCTGACATGCTAACTATCTTGCTCTATATGCAGGGGAAGATGGCTCAGCTTCAACGTCATATAACTGAACAGACCACGCGGGTGGATAAAATAAACTCGCTGCTCCCTGGCCTAACGCACCTTTTGTCGTAATGGGTGCGTACGTGGCGGAGCAGACCCTGAAAGTCCTTGCAGTGAATGTTAATTAGAACAACGAGCCGCACTATTTAAGCTGCTTAAAGACCAAGCTCCTGATGTGCTTTTGGTTAGCGAAGTTAAGCTTACCTAGAGACACAAAATGAAGCACAAAAGATTCAAAATAGTACTGAGAAACCGACCCAACTCCATTCAGAGAGGAGGCGTTGCGATTTTCGTACGAAAAGGAATACGTTTTAAAAGAGTATACAGTCCTGTCAAACGTAGGTTCCAGGTGCTGGAAGCATGCTCTTCGTAGCTGTATATGGTGTCTGTCTATGCACCTAAGGCTACTCAATCCAATTTATTCATCTCAGAGCTCGAGACACTTTTTCGATTCCTGAGGCTGGAATTGGAGGACAACTATTTTATTATCGGCGGAGATTTCAACGCCAAACATAGTGATTGGGGAAATAATACACCAAATACTAGAGGGAACCTACTATTCAATTGGTGGGGTCAGCACAGTGTAATGTATCGACTCGGGCTTAAGGCGACGGAAAGTCCGTCGTTTCCCAGACACGGGTCCTATTTGGATCTTCTGCTATTCGACTCACGAATACAACTGACATGCACTAACCAACAAACTACAAACCGTCTACGCACTTTCGTGTATGACAGTCACCATTGCAGTCTCAGCACCGAAATAACCGTTCCTAACGAAATTGTGGAATTTGATGAGTTTGTCCAAAGGCATTCCTGCAATTATAGTAGGGTGCGTTGGACACACTTCACCAAAACACTGACGAGGGCACTCTCCTCGAATTCACTCTACCCACCGTCTAACAGAAATCTGTCAAACGAGGAGATTGATAGGCATCTAAAACTAATGGACGAGACATTTAAACAAACAATGGACAAAACGATACCTCGGTACTGACGACGAAGACTTATTCCGCAACGCAACTATTGACGCACTGCACCGACATAAAAGTAGGCTGCTGTCAAGGCTAAAAACCTTGTACAGACAGTTTACTGACAGACATAACCCGGAGATTATGACGCTGAAATCGTCGATTAAAAACCTCCAAGTATTAACAAAAGAAAATTATAATATATAATGTTATATATATAATAAACATGTAATGTGTTAGTTGACGGAGCATAAAATAGTTCATGCTTTATTTATTACCAATCTTGCAAAGTAATTCTATTATACCAATCGCACATTATATTGAATTCAGATTAGTTTTAAGCTACTTTTATTTCTCACTTGTCTTGACTTCCGAGCTGTAAACATCTCAATAAAGAAAATTGAATCAAGGTAACTTCTTTTATTAATATTAAAAACTATAACATTGGCGACGAGGATTTGCGAAACACGTGTGGTTAATTATTTAATTATTAAATAAAATAAAATTAAAAATGTCCTGGCTAGTCGGAAATATTGAACCGTTTGTACCTGACAGTAATTTCAAGGCATATGAAGATCGCATAAAACAATTTTACATAGTAAATGACATCCAAGAAGAGGAAAAAACTTCGTTTTTATCACCATCGTGGGAGCCGAAATATATGAAATACTGATGTCATTAACTATTCCAAAAATGCCAAGTGAAAAATCGTGTGAAGAAATTTTAAAATTGCTGCGAGATCATTTTGCTCCAAAGGAGATAAAAGAGCAGTACGCTATAAATTCAATACTTCAATAAAATTTATCAAGAACACGGTGAAACGTGCCGTTTTTGAGATTTTTTAGAAGAAGTTAAGGATGACAGGCTAGAAAACTTATAATTCTGGATGAAGCTTTGGCGGACAGGTTCATTCGGAGTAAAAAGTGACAAGATTCAAGAAATGCTTCTTCGAGATGACTCGTTAACCTTTGAAAGGGTGTGTCAACTAGCATTAAATGTGGAGGCTTCACATAATGCATCACGTGCCATCCAACCGATGTGACACAATATGATATATAATCAACAAAGAAAAACCTGTCCACAAAAAAATAGTTCAAGTATTCGTCATAACAAAACCCCACGTTCAGCGGCTACGATTTTACAAAAAAAAGTTCCAGCAGTTTTTGTACAAGCGATAACAGCAAGCAAATTTGTTGTCGTTGTGGGAGCAGTTTGCGTAAAGAGTTCCAATGTCCAGCAAAAGAATGGCAGTGTTTTGCGTGTAACAAGAGGCATAGATTAACTATACCTAGATATCAAAGTTTCCAGATATTGGAAAATCAAAACCGGTTTTCTACTGATCGTCCCTATCAGTGTGAACCTGTCCGTGAATACGTGAGAATTGTCAACAATGTCAAAATTCGAAAAGTTTTACGAGTGACGTCACCCATATAAAAATGACGCAGTGAATTTCGATTTTGACATTTCTCATATTTACAAATCTAATTTCGTGTAAGTTGCAAAAAAATTTTATGTTGAACAATAATTTTCTTTATTATATTTTCTAGGACAACAAAAGAAGAAAAATCTACACATTTGGAAAACATTTTCCACAGAATACTGCGGCCACGAACAGATTGCCTTGGATTGGAGGTGGCAAAAGCAGTAGGAAAAGTTTGTTTACATTTTCTTGTGAGTAACTACAAACATTTTAATTTCAAAATAATTTATTTTACTTCTTTTTTACAGTAAGAACAATGAATCTAAATGCACCATTCAAGGGCTTTAAGAAATGTGGATAAGTGGTGCTAACTAATTACATGTAAGTAAAAAGTATACATGTTTGTTTAGTCGTTTATTTAATGCATTTTTCTTTGCACATCCAACATTTGAAGTGCAATGGTTTCATGAATGCACTAAAATAATAGTATTACTTGATAAATAAGTCAATTTATATATACAACCACAGCTTCACCCCGATACCGAGAATATATTGAACGCCCCTCGTACATATAATGCTTTTCCCTTGCAGATCCAACATTTGAAGTGCAATGGCTTCAAGAAAAGCGTTCCCAGTGTGGAACCATCGTGAGCTGATCAAATAAATGTGAGTAAAAAGAATACATTTTCGTTTAGCTATACATATAATGCCTTTTTCCTTGCAGATCCAACATTTGAAGTGCAATGGTTTCAAGAAAAGCGTTCCCAGTGTGGAACCATCGTGAGCTGATCAAATAAATGTGAGTAAAAAGAATACATTTTCGTTTAGCTATACATATAATGCCTTTTTCCTTGCAGATCCAACATTTGAAGTGCAATGGTTTCAAGAAAAGCGTTCCCAGTGTGGAACCATCGTGAGCTGATCAAATAAATATGAGTAAAAAGAATACTCGTACATTTTCGTTTAGCTATACATATAATGCCTTTTTCCTTGCAGATCCAACATTTGAAGTGCAATGGTTTCAAGAAAAGCGTTCCCAGTGTGGAACCATCGTGAGCTGATCAAATAAATGTGAGTAAAAAGAATACATTTTCATTTAGCTATACATATAATACCTTTTTCCTTGCAGATCCAACATTTGAAGTGCAATGGTTTCAAGAAAAGCGTTCCCAGTGTGGAACCATCGTGAGCTGATCAAATAAATGTGAGTAAAAAGAATACATTTTCGTTTAGCCATACATATAATGCCTTTTTCCTTTCAGATCGAACATTTGAAGTGCAACGGTTTCAAGAAAAGCGTTCCCAGTGTGGAACCATCGTGAGCTGATCAAATAAATGCGAGTAAAAAGAATACATTTTCATTTAGCTATACATATAATGCCTTTTTCCTTGCAGATCCAACATTTGAAGTGCAATGGTTTCAAGAAAAGCGTTCCCAGTGTGGAACCATCGTGAGCTGATCAAATAAATGTGAGTAAAAAGAACACATTTTCGTTTAGCTATAAATATAATGCCTTTTTCCTTGCAGATCCAACATTTGAAGTGCAATGGTTTCAAGAAAAGCGTTCCCTGTGTGGAACCATCGTGAGCTGATCAAATAAATGTGAGTAAAAAGAATACATTTTCGTTTAGCTATACATATAATGCCTTCTTCCTTGCAGATCCAACATTTGAAGTGCAATGGTTTCAAGAAAAGCGTTCCCAGTGTGGAACCATCGTGAGCTGATCAAATAAATGTGAGTAAAAAGAATACATTTTCGTTTAGCTATACATACGAGTATAATGCCTTTTTCCTTGCAGATCCAACATTTGAAGTGCAATGGTTTCAAGAAAAGCGTTCCCAGTGTGGAACCATCGTGAGCTGATCAAATAAATGTGAGTAAAAAGAATACATTTTCGTTTAGCTATACATATAATGCTTTTTTCCTTGCAGATCCAACATTTGAAGTGCAATGGTTTCAAGAAAAGCGTTCCCAGTGTGGAACCATCGTGAGCTGATCAAATAAATGTGAGTAAAAAGAATACATTTTCGTTTAGCTATACATACGAGTATAATGCCTTTTTCCTTGCAGATCCAACATTTGAAGTGCAATGGTTTCAAGAAAAGCGTTCCCAGTGTGGAACCATCGTGAGCTGATCAAATAAATGTGAGTAAAAAGAATACTCGTACATTTTCGTTTAGCTATACATATAATGCCTTTTTCCTTGCAGATCCAACATTTGAAGTGCAATGGTTTCAAGAAAAGCGTCCCCAGTGTGGAACCATCGTGAGCTGATCAAATAAATGTGAGTAAAAAGAATACATTTTCGTTTAGCTATACATATTGTAGAATGTTTGTGTGGGTACAAATAATAGAACTTATTCTTTTCAATACAAATCCCTTTATTCAGTGCAGTTACAATTCACTATTTAATTCTTTCTCTCAGTACAATTCAATTCCTCAACCACTTATACTTTTCTTATCTTCTACTTAAACCACTTAATCACTTCTTCTAATTAACACTTCAAATTCAACTTTGGAACTGATTTGCATACCTTTGGGATGCTGGTATTTATACTCGAATGACATACTTCGAGAACAATCCTCGCCACCCAGCGTCCCATACAATTTCCAATTTGCTAGAAAATTCGATTCCACTCTCTAGTCGAGACTTTGCTAATCCAGTATCGAAATTTGCTAGTCTTCGAGTTTCGACATTTTCTGCTAGATGTCGGTGCTCACATTTAAGTGGTTATCACATTGCTCCGTCCCTACAGTTGTTCGTCCCGAACAACTTCGTCATTCAGCATCCCGTTGAAATGACACATTCTATCCAAATGGACCACTTTAAATTTTTCTCGATCCCCACGCTGGGTCCGGTAGACAACGTCATTAATGCGGGTTATCACCTTGTATGGACCTTCCCAGTCCTGTTGCAATTTTGGTGATTTGCCTTTCTTACGCTGAGGACTATACAGCCAAACCAGATCTCCTTCGTTGAAACCGGAAGATTTCGCCTTGATATCGTACCTAGTTTTCATGCGGCTGCTTGCTAGCTTCATCTTTTCTCTGGTGTCTTCATGCAATTTACGAATCCTGCTGCGTAAGTCATTCACGTACTCGTTCACCTCTTTGGGCTCCGTCGGTGGGGATCCGAATTTTGCTTCACTTGGCAACCGAATTGTTTGACCAAATAAGATCTCGGATGGTGTGTGCCCTGTTGAGCTATGAACCGCGTTTCGGTAGGCCATTAAGAAGAGGGGTATGTGTCGATCCCAATCCCGCTGGTAGTTGCTGACAACCTTAGATAGATGCTCACTCAAGTTCCGATTGAATCGCTCGACCATTCCATCAGATTGAGGGTGTAGTGGCGTTGTCCTTGTCTTTCTTATTCCCAAATATTGGCATATTTCCTGGAAGATTTTTGATTCAAAGTTTCGCCCTTGATCAGAGTGCAGCTCCATTGGGACCCCAAATCTGCTCACCCAGTTGTTGACTATCTGTTCGGCTACGGTCTTAGCCTCTTGATTTGGGATGGCAAACACTTCCGGCCACTTACTGAAGTAATCCATGACTACGAGGGTATATCGGTTTCCATTAAAGGTTTCGGGAAACGGCCCAGCGATGTCGATGGCTATTCGTTCGAAAGGTGCTCCGACATTGTATTGTTGCATTTGTCCATGTGGCTTTACTTTTGGACCCTTGGTAGCTGCACATCTTATGCACTTTTTGCACCAATTCTCGACATCTTGTTTAGCGCTTAGCCAATAGAAAAGTTCCCTTACCTTTTCCAACGTCTTGTTTATTCCCAAATGGCCTCCTGAGATTCCGTCATGTATTTCATGGAGCACTTGGTTGACTCTGGACCGTGGCACAATTAGCTGCATACGAGATGTTGTCCCATCTGCACTTTCCCATTTTCTCTTCAGCAAAAGCGAGTCCCACTGTGCCCAGTATGCCTTCAGGGTTTGGCTCCGATCTGATATCTGCTAACAGCTTGGTCTTTCCTCGTGTTCTTTCCAGGCCAATATTGGTTCGATGTCATTGTCTGCCTGTTGGGAGGAACGGATTTCGTCTATACTCCAACCCTCTATTGGCTCAGTCCTGATCATTTGGATAATTGCCTGTTCTTTTGCTTCTTTACGATTGCAGTGTTCGCATTTTACTCCGCACGGTCGACGAGAGAGAGCATCAGCATTTGAGTGGAGTGTTCCCTTGCGGTGTTGCACTTCAAAGTCGTAGCCCTGCAACTGCTCGATCCATCTTGCAACTTGGCCTTCAGGGTTCTTAAATTGGAGTAGCCATTTCAGAGCTGCGTGGTCTGTCCGGAGAATGAACTTTTGTCCGTAGAGGTACTTATGGAAATGCTTCGTAGCCAGAATTAAAGCCAGAAGCTCGCGCCGGGTTACACAGTAGTTCCGTTCAGGTCTGGAGAGTACTTTGCTGTAATATGCGACCACTTTCTCTTGACCGTCATGAACTTGGGAGATCACAGCTCCGACCCCAACATTGCTAGCGTCTGCGTCCACGATGAACATTTTTCCGGGCGTGGGGTAACACAAGATGGGGGCTTTGCACAGCTGTCACTTCAGTTCTTGAAATGCTTTTTCGCATTCTCCAGACCACCTGAACTGTCGGCCTTTTTCTGTAAGTTGATGCAGGCTCTTTGCAATGCCAGCAAAATCCTTTACAAACCTTCTGTAATACGTGGCGAGTCCCAAGAAGCTTCTCAGTTGGTGTTTATCTTTTGGAGAAGGCCAACTTTTCACGGCTTCGATTTTGTCAGGATCCGTTCTTACTCCTTCCGCTGATATAATGTGACCCAGATATTTTACTTCCGGACGAAACAAGGCGCACTTTTCCGGGTTGAGCTTTAAATGAGCACTTCGTAGCCTCTCAAACACTTCTTTTAGATTTTCGCGGTGCTCCTCGTATGTCTTACCTATGACGATAACGTCGTCCAAATATAGTAGGCAGGTTTTCCAGGTGAGTCCTTGCAATGTTCGTTCCATTAGTCGCTCGAAGGTGGCCGGAGCGTTGCACAGTCCAAACGGCATCACTGCAAACTGCCAGAGACCGCTTCCTGTAGTGAAGGCAGTTTTCTCACGATCCGCACGATTTATCTCTACCTGCCAGTAGCCGCTCTTCAAGTCAAATGTTGAAAACCATTTCGCTCCAGAAAGCATATCCAAAGTGTCATCGATTCTCGGAAGTGGGTAGCTGTCCTTTTTAGTGCCATCATTGAGACGTCGGTAGTCTACCCAAAATCTCGTGATCGTTTTGCCAGCGAGACTTGGATGATTGTCCTGGGGCCGTCGACTCCTGCTACCAACTTCTGCCCCGCGAAGTTGGTGCTTAAGCATTTCCCGACTGATGACTTCGGGAAGGTTGACCGGCTTCTTGATAGCTGTTTCTGCGGGTTTCTTCCTCTATTTGCTTGTCACCACAGTGAGGGCTGTCTTTTCGTCGCACCGGTTCTTTACACTGCCTTTGAAAGTGTCCTATTTTATTGCAATTCCAGCAGCGCATTATTCGTCTATCCCGTCGATTATCTCGTTCCTCGGCACTAATTCTTGTGCAGGAGCATTCGACAGATGCTACTTCCCTGACGAAATGTGTTCCCCTGGAAGCCTGATTGGCTGCTTCCATCGCCAGAGCGAAGGCAAGTGCTTCAGCAAGGGTTCCTTTCCCGGCCATCCTTACTGCTGACTGTAGCTTCGAATCTGCAATTCCCCTGATAAATGCATCTTTTGCCATTTCGTCGATAATTTCCTGGCCTGCGGTGGGGTATGACAGATGTGCCAGTCTACTCACGTCTGCTTGGAGCTGCTGAAGTGTTTCTCCTCGTTGCTGCGTTCGGCTTTGCAATTGGACCTGGTAGACCTCCTGCATGTGGCTATCCCCAAACCGTTTCTCGATAGCCTGTACTAAAGTCACATAATCTTTATGCTTTTCGATGTCTACTGTTTGCAACAATTCTGCTGCAGGACCGTGCAAGGCCATTGTTAGGGCAAAGCACTTTTCCTCATTGTCCCAGTCGTTTACACAGGCAGCCATTTCAAACTGCTTCTTATAAGTAGACCATGAGGTCTGGCCAACGAATGAGGGAGGCTTCAAATCTTTTCTCCTTGGACCACTTAAAGAACATTCTCGCTGCTTCTGTTTTCGCACTGTGTCGAGCTCTTTTGCCAGTTGCTCAACTTTGTTGTCCATTTGTTCCAATTTTTCGCCAACATTCTTCTCTATTCTTTCAAATTTGTTATCTATTTCTTCGAACTTTTGGTGTAGAACGTTATTTTGTTCTTCCAGTTTTTGTTCTAGACTATTCTTTTGGTCGTCGAATTTTTGTTCAATGCTGCTCTTCTGTTCGTCCATTTTTTGTTCCAGACTGTTCTTCTGTTCTTCCAGATTTTTCTTTTGTTGGTCGAGACTGTTCTTCTGTTCGTCCATTTTTTGTTCCAGACTGTTCTTCTGTTCGTCCATTTTTTTGTTTTGTTCGTCCATTTTTAATAAGAGGAGTTGCATCATTGCAGCCATGTCATTGCCGGTACTTGTCTGTTCATCCTCGTCAACATCAAAGGAATATGCATCAGGATCATGTCCCTCGTTGTTCAAAGCCTCCTGAAGTCGGAGCACCAGGTCACTTTTTCCTCCACTGGCGCTGAGGCTTCTCTTGTTCAACTCGGATTTGAGTTGGACGAGGGTCAACTGCAATAGTTTTCGACCCATTCTAGCTTTTTCAAATAGTCAGAAAACACTTTTTTTTCTTTTTTTTTACACACAATAAGTCCTATCCCACTTCTGACACCAATGTAAAATGTTTGTGTGGGTACTAATAATAGAACTTATTCTTTTCAATACAAATCCCTTTATTCAGTACAGTTACAATTCACTATTTAATTCTTTCTCTCAGTACAATTCAATTCCTCAACCACTTACACTTTTCTTATCTTCTACTTAAACCACTTAATCACTTCTTCTAATTAACCCTTCAAATTCAACTTTGGAACTGATTTGCATACCTTTGGGATGCTGGTATTTATACTCGAATGACATACTTCGACAACAATCCTCGCCATCCAGCGTCCCATACAATTTCCAATTTACTAGAAAATTCGAATCCACTCTCCAGTCGAGACTTTCTTATTCCAATATCGAAATCTTCTGGTCTTCGACATTTTCTGCTAGATGTCGCTGCTCACATTTAAGTGGTTATCACAATATAATGCCTTTTTCCTTGCAGATCCAACATTTGAAGTGCAATGGTTTCAAGAAAAGCGTTCCCAGTGTGGAACCATCGTCAGCTGATCAAATAAATGTGAGTAAAAAGAATACATTTTCGTTTAGCTATACATACGAGTATAATGCCTTTTTCCTTGCAGATCCAACATTTGAAGTGCAATCGTTTCAAGAAAAGCGTTCCCAGTGTGGAACCATCGTGAGCTTATCAAATAAATGTGAGTAAAAAGAATACATTTTCGTTTAGCTATACATACGAGTATAATGCCTTTTTCCTTGCAGATCCAACATTTGAAGTGCATTGGTTTCAAGAAAAGCGTTCCCAGTGTGGAACCATCGTGAGCTGATCAATTAAATGTGAGTAAAAAGAATACTCGTACATTTTTGTTTAGCTATACATATAATGCTTTTTTCCTTGCAGATCCAACATTTGAAGTGCAATGGTTTCAAGAAAAGCGTTCCCAGTGTGGAACCATCGTGAGCTGATCAAATAAATGTGAGTAAAAAGAATACATTTTCTTTTAGCTATACATACGAGTATAATGCCTTTTTCCTTGCAGATCCAACATTTGAAGTGCAATGGTTTCAAGAAAAGCGTTCCCAGTGTGGAACCATCGTGAGCTGATCAAATAAATGTGAGTAAAAAGAATACTCGTACATTTTCGTTTAGCTATACATATAATGCCTTTTTCCTTGCAGATACAACATTTGAAGTGCAATGGTTTCAAGAAAAGCGTTCCCAGTGTGGAACCATCGTGAGCTGATCAAATAAATGTGAGTAAAAAGAATACATTTTCGTTTAGCTATACATATAATGCCTTTTTCCTTGCAGATCCAACATTTGAAGTGCAATGGTTTCAAGAAAAGCGTTCCCAGTGTGGAACCATCGTGAGCTGATCAAATAAATGTGAGTAAAAAGAATACATGTTCGTTTAGCTATACATATAATGCCTTTTTCCTTGCAGATCCAACATTTGAAGTGCAATGGTTTCAAGAAAAGCGTTCCCAGTGTGGAACCATCGTGATCTGATCAAATAAATGTGAGTAAAAAGAATACATTTTCATTTAGTTATACATATAATACCTTTTTCCTTGCAGATCCAACATTTGAAGTGCAATGGTTTCAAGAAAAGCGTTCCCAGTGTGGAACCATCGTGAGCTGATCAAATAAATGTGAGTAAAAAGAATACATTTTCGTTTAGCTATACATAAAATGCCTTTTTCCTTGCAGATCCAACATTTGAAGTGCAATGGTTTCAAGAAAAGCGTTCCTAGTGTGGAACCATCGTGAGCTGATCAAATAAATGTGAGTAAAAAGAATACATTTTCGTTTAGCTATACATATAATGCCTTTTTCCTTGCAGATCCAACATTTGAAGTGCAATGGTTTCAAGAAAAGCGTTCCCAGTGTGGAACCATCGTGAGCTGATCAAATAAATGTGAGTAAAAAGAATACATTTTCGTTTAGCTATACATACGAGTATAATGCCTTTTTCCTTGCAGATCCAACATTTGAAGTGCAATGGTTTCAAGAAAAGTGTTCCCAGTGTGGAACCATCGTGAGCTGATCAAATAAATATGAGTAAAAAGAATACTCGTACATTTTCGTTTAGCTATACATATAATGCCTTTTTCCTTGCAGATCCAACATTTGAAGTGCAATGGTTTCAAGAAAAGCGTTCCCAGTGTGGAACCATCGTGAGCTGATCAAATAAATGTGAGTAAAAAGAATACATGTTCGTTTAGCTATACATATAATGCCTTTTTCCTTGCAGATCCAACATTTGAAGTGCAATGGTTTCAAGAAAAGCGTTCCCAGTGTGGAACCATCGTGAGCTGATCAAATAAATGTGAGTAAAAAGAATACATTTTCATTTAGCTATACATATAATACCTTTTTCCTTGCAGATCCAACATTTGAAGTGCAATGGTTTCAAGAAAAGCGTTCCCAGTGTGGAACCATCGTGAGCTGATCAAATAAATGTGAGTAAAAAGAATACATTTTCGTTTAGCTATACATATAATGCCTTTTTCCTTGCAGATCCAACATTTGAAGTGCAATGGTTTCAAGAAAAGCGTTCCCAGTGTGGAACCATCGTGAGCTGATCAAATAAATGTGAGTAAAAAGAATACATTTTCGTTTAGCTATACATATAATGCCTTTTTCCTTGCAGATCCAACATTTGAAGTGCAATGGTTTCAAGAAAAGCGGTCCCAGTGTGGAACCATCGTGAGCTGATCAAATAAATGTGAGTAAAAAGAATACATTTTCGTTTAGCTATACATATAATGCCTTTTTCCTTGCAGATCCAACATTTGAAGTGCAATGGTTTCAAGAAAAGCGTTTCCAGTGTGGAACCATCGTGAGCTGATCAAATAAATGTGAGTAAAAAGAATACATTTTCGTTTAGCTATACATAAAATGCCTTTTTCCTTGCAGATCCAACATTTGAAGTGCAATGGTTTCAAGAAAAGTGTTCCCAGTGTGGAACCATCGTGAGCTGATCAAATAAATATGAGTAAAAAGAATACTCGTACATTTTCGTTTAGCTATACATATAATGCCTTTTTCCTTGCAGATCCAACATTTGAAGTGCAATGGTTTCAAGAAAAGCGTTCCCAGTGTGGAACCATCGTGAGCTGATCAAATAAATGTGAGTAAAAAGAATACATTTTCGTTTAGCTATACATATAATGCCTTTTTCCTTGCAGATCCAACATTTGAAGTGCAATGGTTTCAAGAAAAGCGTTCCCAGTGTGGAACCATCGTGAGCTGATCAAATAAATGTGAGTAAAAAGAATACATTTTCGTTTAGCTATACATATAATGCCTTTTTCCTTGCAGATCCAACATTTGAAGTGCAATGGTTTCAAGAAAAGCGTTCCCAGTGTGGAACCATCGTGAGCTGATCAAATAAATGTGAGTAAAAAGAATACATTTTCGTTTAGCTATACATATAATGCCTTTTTCCTTGCAGATCCAACATTTGAAGTGCAATGGTTTCAAGAAAAGCGTTCCCAGTGTGGAACCATCGTGAGCTGATCAAATAAATGTGAGTAAAAAGAATACATTTTCGTTTAGCTATACATATAATGCCTTTTTCCTTGCAGATCCAACATTTGAAGTGCAATGGTTTCAAGAAAAGCGTTCCCAGTGTGGAACCATCGTGAGCTGATCAAATAAATATGAGTAAAAAGAATACTCGTACATTTTCGTTTAGCTATACATATAATGCCTTTTTCCTTGCAGATCCAACATTTGAAGTGCAATGGTTTCAAGAAAAGTGTTCCCAGTGTGGAACCATCGTGAGCTGATCAAATAAATATGAGTAAAAAGAATACTCGTACATTTTCGTTTAGCTATACATATAATGCCTTTTTCCTTGCAGATCCAACATTTGAAGTGCAATGGTTTCATGAAAAGCGTTCCCAGTGTGGAACCATCGTGAGCTGATCAAATAAATGTGAGTAAAAAGAATACATTTTCGTTTAGCTATACATATAATGCCTTTTTCCTTGCAGATCCAACATTTGAAGTGCAATGGGTTCAAGAAAAGCGTTCCCAGTGTGGAACCATCGTGAGCTGATCAAATAAATGCGAGTAAAAAGAATACATTTTCATTTAGCTATACATATAATGCCTTTTTCCTTGCAGATCCAACATTTGAAGTGCAATGGTTTCAAGAAAAGCGTTCCCAGTGTGGAACCATCGTGAGCTGATCAAATAAATGTGAGTAAAAAGAATACATTTTCATTTAGCTATACATATAATGCCTTTTTCCTTGCAGATCCAACATTTGAAGTGCAATGGTTTCAAGAAAAGCGTTCCCAGTGTGGAACCATCGTGAGCTGATCAAATAAATGTGAATAAAAAGAATACATTTTCGTTTAGCTATACATATAATGCCTTTTTCCTTGCAGATCCAACATTTGAAGTGCAATGGTTTCAAGAAAAGCGTTCCCAGTGTGGAACCATCGTGAGCTGATCAAATAAATGTGAGTAAAAGGAATACATTTTCGTTTAGCTATACATATAATGCTTTTTTCCTTGCAGATCCAACATTTGAAGTGCAATGGTTTCAAGAAAAGCGTTCCTAGTGTGGAACCATCGTGAGCTGATCAAATAAATGTGAGTAAAAAGAATACATTTTCGTTTAGCTATACATATAATGCTTTTTTCCTTGCAGATCCAACATTTGAAGTGCAATGGTTTCAAGAAAAGCGTTCCCAGTGTGGAACCATCGTGAGCTGATCAAATAAATGTGAGTAAAAAGAATACATTTTCATTTAGCTATACATTTATTGCCTTTTCCTTTGCAGATTCAACATTTATAGTACAACGACAGAATTAATTCTTCCTACTGCATATTAACTATGTATATGATTAATATGTGTAAATACTTAATGTCTTTTTGTCGATTTTGGTTTTGATATTTTTATTCAATAAATAAAATAAATTTAATGAAATTGTTTTATTTTTTTTCTTGGATTATGCAATTCCACACCACCTTTGAGGTATGCATAGCGGTGCCTTAACCAATTTTTTTTTACTGGGTGTTCGGTTTCCCCTGTAGGCCTATTGCACCCATTCTCCATTCTGAAAAGTGAAAAATAAATTAAGATTTAAATTAAAAAGATTTTACATTTACATAAAACAGAATCTTTTATTTTTTTTTCTAGAACAAGGGGTATTAGATGTAATATACATATGTATGCATGTGTTTAGCTGTTCAACAAGCAGTGGTTTACAAAATTTCATTGCACGTAAATACACACTACGATGATTGTAGGACAGTGATATGTTGATTGTCGTTTTCATGCTCCCAAATTGTACTGATTAATCGGGGTTGATTTTTTCTTTTCTTCACGAGACATATTGGGGTAAATTTCGTCTTCGATTTAGAGCTCTTCATCGCTTAAGTGTAAATGTATTGCAAACCATTCGTTATCAACTTCTTAAGATTCTCTGATTTGTCATTTTCAATTAAGTGATTTGTCTGCTTCCTCTTCCTTCCACCCATAATTCGCATTAGCTTCGTAATCGAAGAATTTCTATTAAAAATAAAGAATGAGTGCATACAAATTAGTGCAAAATATAAATAAAAAGAACAAACCTTATCTGTAGCAAACAGCCTTCTTGGTGTAATTACAATGCATGCATGCACAGTATCTTACTCTTACTTACTCGCATCTTTGTACCCCACATGGATGTGGGTCCCGACATCCTAAACTGCATTTCTTGTTTTTCCCCTTTATTATTGCTCTATAAAATAAAAACGGATTAGTGTTATTGAATTAAGCAATATAAATTTTGTTCACTTACATTTTTGCTCCTTCTTCAAACAAATATTGACATTTGATCCTTTCACCACGGTGTGGGCAAATTTTTCACTTCACCATGAATGCTTTTATCAGGACAGTATGTTTCGAAAAAATGTAAATAACAATTCATGAATACATTGGATTATTAGATTAGATGGAAAATACGTACGTGTAATTCAATTATTGTATTAACTTTTCATACGAAGTAATAGAAAAGGATTAATGATTATTTTGACTGTTTTTATTTGTGAAAATATAACTTTACATAAACCTTTTGCAAGATTGAATTTAAAATATTGGTAATAGCAACAAACATAATAAACTAAATTTGTGCTTTATAAGTCCATTTGGTACAACAGAGAATTGAAAAATATGGGTGTGACTGGACACATTTGGACTACAACAGAGAATAAAAGATCTGAACTACACGGCGAACGGTAATTAATTTACATGAATTTCTGAATTTAAAAAAAATTATCTACAGTCAACAATTTCAATTTTAAAATATCTATTTGTGTGACGCTATCGTTTAACCGATTTTAAAGTAAATAATGCTGTACGATTGGCATGCCCGTTTCAGCAGTCATCGACCGTTCTGGCAGTCCATCTACATAAAAGACTTGAATTTCCTACAGAGAAAAGTAGCACATGGGATTGCAAACGACATACTTTCCAAATTCGTAGCTCAGTTTTTGCATCCAAAAATTTCTGAGAAGAAAAATATCAATGTAATCACAACGCTGTACCTTTCACAAATATCACGTTGCAATGCTAAAATTTGGTGGGATTGTCGTGAATGTCAACATAAGCAGCGTACATAGTATGTAGATGGACACAACGAACTGAGTATGAATCCTATACAGCTAGATGGAAACTTTTCGTCAGTGAAGCATATACAAAAAGAGAAGACATTGTTGATGAACACAAAAACAAAGGATTTGGCTTCTAGGATTTTTTCAGAAGAGTCAAAATTTAACATTTATGGATCGAGTAGGCCTTCGAAAGTATGAAAAAAGTAAAGCATAGAGATGATGAGTTATTGCGTGGGTTGAAGGCTTTAGGAGATGGAGCTGAATCTCGTGATGTTTTTCTGATTCATATTCTTAGTAACAAACTGGATGCTGATACTCTACAAAAATGGGCAGATACGAGGGCGGGTCAATAAGTCCGTGACTTTTTGAATTTCTGACCTCTTTACTGAAACAGCAACACTGCTCCTGTCAACAGGCATCTGTCAGTTGACTCCTGTCAAAATTTAAACTTGCTGCGTCAGTTAGTTTGTGTTTGACAGCTATTTTTATCAGACTACTCACTAAAAAAAAAGAAAAAAGTTCTTTTCCACCAAGACAATGCAAGGGTGCACACATGTGCAGTTGCCATGGCAAAAATCCATGAATTGGGCCATGAATTGGGCTATGAATTGCTCCCTCATCCACCCTATTCTCCAGATTTGGCTCCGAGCGACTACTTCTTGTTCCCAAACCTGAAGAAATGGCTTGGTGGAAAAAGATTTGACTCCAATGATGAAGTCATCTCGCAAACAAAGGCCTATTTTGAGGACCTCGACAAATCATTTTTTTTGGAAGGGATAAAAAAATTGGAGAAGCGTTGGACAAAGTGTATAGAGCTCAAGGGAGACTACGTTGAAAAATAAAATTATTTTTTATCAAAAAATCTGTGTTTTATTCCAAACGTCACGGACTTATTGACCCGCCCTCGTATGACACGAGATGAGGATTTTCCTTCCATAAAGCAGTTTCTGAGTTTTCTCGATAAACGTTGTGATTCATTGGAAGTGTGTCAGGATTTAACGAAGGTTAGGTCAAACCTTAAGCCACGTGTTATAAAATCTTTTCATGTTAGCGCTGCCAGGTCCAATTGTGTGAAATGCAAACAACAGCATGAGCTTCCACATTGTCCACAGTTTCTCTCTTTTGATGTTAATTCTCGTCGATCATTTGTAAAGGAAGGTTCCGTTTATTTCAATTGTCTTCGATCTGGACATAAGTCTCTCAACTGCAATTCAGAATTCAGATGCAGGCAATGCAATGGGAGACACCATACCCTCGTTTATCAATCACCAGTAGTAGAATCTTCGCCTTGTAACCAATTGCCTAATATCTCACCTTCTATTAGCAACCATTTATCGTCATTTCATAATAGCGTCTCGTTTTCAACATCCACATCAAGCAATTTACTGCCAACTGCTTTCGTTTTGATTCCTGACTCCATTGGACAATTACAAGCCTGTCGAGCTCTTCTAGACAGTAGGTTTCAGGCTTCATTCATATCGGAATCGTGTGTTCAAAGGTTGGGATTAGATCGTCAATATGCTCGTTTGTCTCTTAATGGAGTAAGTGGCACACATATTGGGTGCACTCGTGGAAGGATATCAACTCAAGTTTTTTCTCGTTTCGGCCAAAATTCAATTCATATAACTGCATACATTTTATCGAAGTTAAGCGATCCTCTACCCAATCAGTCATTTGATTTCGTTTTCAATAAGAACATAAATCACATAGAGGAGAGAATAGCTGACCCAAAATTTAATATAAGAGCGCCGGTTGATCTAATTTTAGGGATCGACCACGTATTTCATGTCATAGAATCAGCTCCTGTCAGAACACAACGTGGTTTTCCTAATGCAATTTTGACTACCTTTGGTTGGGTTTTTAGAGGAAATCTGGTGGCCACTTACGATACAACAGTTCCATTCTTGTCAACTGTTGCCCTTCATGTTGATGTGGGTGTGGAAATGCAAAAATTCTGGGAAATTGAGGAGACTATTGGTTCCATTGAGACACATATTTCCAATTCTGACGCACAGATAGAAGAACATTTCTCTTCCACTCACAGTCGCTCGTCCGATTGAAAATTTATAGTAGAACTTTCCGACCAAGCCAATCAGTTGATTACGGCAATACGTTTTCAGGTGCTCTTCGTCGCCTGCTGAGCAACGAATGAAGGTTTGTAAAGGATCCTGTCCTCAAAACAAGGTACTGCGTATTTATGTCGGAGTATATTAAGCTAGGACATATGGAGGAAATCACTGCAGGAGAAATCTATAAATCTAGTACTTCCGTTTACTAACTTCCGCATCACCCAGTATGTTATTTAACCCTTAAACCACTGACATCAAAATACAAGATATTTTCTTATATGAATTTTGGTTCTTAAATAATTTTAGGCTGAAAAATACGAATATGAAGTCCGTTTGTCCAAAACATGTCACCTGGAAGCGCCAGGTGAAAATAATGGAAGACCGTCTATAGACGGTCTTAGTGGTTAGCTGCAAAAAATATTACAAATACTATGTATATGATTAAAATCAAAAATAAATTTTTTATTCATTACAAAATTATAAATTATTGTTCTGTGTGATAAGTTTTAAAACAGTTTTTTACTTTCGAAAAACATAAATGAATATTGCATTTGGTACAAAATGTGTGTGTATCGGATGTTCTTACACAATTTGCAAGATTTTTTCGTTCCCCATTCTTGAAAATGATTGGTTCCATCAAATCTCATACTTGCCACCAGATTTACAGCTTTTTTTCTCAACATGGTTGCTGGAAGTTGCCTGTGCAGCAGTCGATGGACGACCAACACATCTTTTTTCAGCAACAGCACAGAGTTCTTTGGCAATGCTCAAGCGAAATTCACACATCGTCATATCTTTTATTTGTTCTTCTTCTTCTTTGTTTCGATAAATAAATAAACGCATTTGTTGTAACCATACCCAAAAGGTGATAGAAAATTCTTGTGGCCATGTCCTGTGTTTTGATTTGAAGTCCATTTCGACCCATGTAGACATCCATCAAATCCACACCACCCATGTGGGCGTTATACTCACGTATAATTTGTGGACACTCGATTTCGTGATAGGTTTTCTCTTTCCTATTTTAGCGAGCAATTTTCGATGGCTGTCTAACCAAATTAGTTTTCAAAAACGGCTTTGTACCAACATACGTTGAGCATAGTTTCACATTTTTCGTGTCCTTCCAAAGAACGGTAATATCGACACCTTAAGCGGATCCGATGTATTCTGTCAAATAACCTCTTGCTGCTTTTTTCAGCTCTTCACTCTTATCGGTCGGAAGCTTGCATTTCGGTACTCGATTTGCTCTAACTGTACCTAAACTAAATATGCCACGAGCTCTTAGGTACACCAAAAGCGGCAAAGACGTATAAAAATTATCGAACTATATTATATGGTTAACAAAATTTGTAATACTTTGTGACAATCTGCTGACAACATTCCATGTTGTCCCAATGTCTGGAGTGCCAGCCAAAATTATGTCGTCATTTTTTACTCCTGTATAAATTTCGAATCTGTACGAGTAGTCGTTGCTGTCGCATAAGACAGAGAATTTAACACCCCATGGATGCGGTTTGTCTGGCAAATACTGCCTCAAGTGATGCGCCATTTTAGTCGAGCACTTCGTCAGCACACAAACGAGCATTCTTTGGAATTGAATCAAACCGCTCAATCAAATAAGTCGCAACTTTTCTTATACGAAAAATGGGATCGTACCCAACAGCACTCCAGTCAGCTTCGATGTTTGGGTAACGAAAAATCGACATAAAAATCAGAACTCCAATATACCTTCGAAGTCCATGTTTGTCAATCTTGAATTGGGTGTTGACATTTTCTATGATAGCAGCCCGATTTGTTTCCAGGGATATCATATCGATAAGATGGTTGGTAATGAAATACGAGAAAAACTCAAAAGGTTTTTGAAGTTTTTTTTATTTCAGGTGGCAAATGAGTTTTCCCTCTAAACGCAACTTCATTCACATTTATTTTTTTTTTATAATTTACGCGCGGCTAAGGGGTTAGATACCCTTTTACTGTTGCCAGGGCGCGGGCGGAACGGTATAAGGAGGAGAAAGGAAAAATTGTTTTTGTAGTGCTTTGAAACTCAAGTGTGTTTGGTTTCGATAATCGCTCTCCAGCGGTGGGAGTCCGAATAGGATGGAGAGTTTTTTCTTCACTCAGAGTGATTCGAAGGTTATAATTCGCACTATTTTTTTGTGCTTGAAACCTTACAACAGCAAATCTACGTGTCAGTGTTATGCCTTCACACGCAGAATTTTTCTGTCTGAGTTCCAATTACACAAATGAAAAACTTGAAAGATTTGTGATGGGCAGGATTCGAACCTTGTGAAAAGCGAGTACCACTACACCACGGCCATATGTAGCTGCATGCATATTTTTCGCCATAGGTTATCTTTGAATTCCGATGAATCCTTTTCGATATTTACTAGATCTAAACGATATATTATGAAACAAAGACGAGTTATTTATTTTGGGATAATGTTTTTTACAAATATTAACCACCTCAGTTAAAGCCACCAGCTGATGGCATAATTGAAGGGCCTGAAGCTTATTAGGTAGGTAACGACGACCGAGCCCTTTTCTTTGGCTTAAACGGCGTTATTGCTGTTGCTCTTGTTGCTTTCCTGCTGATGAAGGAAGCTCGATTAGAGCTTCAGAGTTAGCCACTTCTTCGTTTGCAACTTCTCTTGACACTTGCGGTAATCGGTCAGTCAAATTCAAGCTCAGATGCTCATATTCAAAGACAGATTAACAGCATTGACAAATGATGAAGTATCCATGAGCTGCAAGCAGTCACAGATCATTGCGCTATCTTCAGGTTGGATTTCATCACAACAGTAATCCGGAGACGGTCTTCACAAAACACGATTCTCACAAAATTTTTTTATTTCACAAATCAAACAAAAAACTAAATCTCTAAATATAACACCTCTTTACTTACCAAAAATTTTCCCGTGATTTATTTATTGGAAGGTATTTTTTTATTAATTTAATTTGTACAAATGTACAATTAATTTGTCAACCTCTTTGCACCAAATTCTTGATAGAAATGACAACATCTATACAACTATTCTACTGATAGGATTTAAACTGTTACTGTTGTAGAGGTAAATTTAACCCGCAAAAAACTTCTTTTGAGGTGAGAGTGGAAAAATAGTTCAGTTAGAAGAGAATTGGATTTATACGAAGACCGTCTGTAGACAGTCTTAGGGGTTTAAGGGTTAAGGAAGATAGCACTACCACCAAAATAAGAGTCGTGTTTGACGGTTCTTATAAAACTTCTTCGAATCCATCTCTGAATGAAACTCTGGTAATCGGCCCTCCCATACAAAGAGATTTATTAGCAATTCTACTACGCTTTCGACGTCATACGTACACAATATCAGGAGATATTGAAAAAACGTTTAGGCAAATTTGGGTCGCTAGGAAACATGTGGATTTTCAGAGGATTTTGTGGAGGGAGTCTTCATTTCAGCCGGTCAAACATTCTTACGGTTTCATACGGAACATCTTGCCCCGCATACCTGTACGTTTGCGCCAGCTTGCAATAGACTCCTGGAAGGAATCCCCGGAGACATCGGAAATCCTACAGAACGATTTTTACGTCGATGACCTGTTGACAGGTGCTGATACTGTTGAAGGACTTTTCAAGGTACACCAAAATGTAACTAGGTTGTTAGAAGCCGCAGGTATCAATTTGAGAAAGTGGAGCTCCAACTGCTCAGAGTTCTTAGAATCGCTGTCAGATAATGCTCGTGAGCACTCTTTTTTCGAACGCGAATTTTATGAATCGGTTAAGTTATTGGGCTTACTGTGGAATCCAGTTAAGGATTCATTTCAATTTAAGGTTGCCTTACCTGAGCGATCTGCATGTACCAAACGCGAAATCTTATCGGACAATTCCCGTATATTTGATCCCCTTGGATTTTTGGCACCAAGCATTATTACATTAAAAATCATTTTCCAACTGTTATGGAAATCCAAGCGATCCTGGGATGACGCTCTTCCTGTCGAAATTGCGAAAGAGTGGTTTAATATCCGCTCTGAAATTCTTTTGATGCAGGGATTGGAGATTCCTCGTCGAATTTGGTACAGCAGCTCTTCCCTAAAAGCTTATTCAGCAGTTATTTATTGCAAGAGTCAAAATTCGGATGGATCATTTGTAATATCTTCAGTTGCTGCAAAAAGTAGAGTTGCTCCCATCAAAGAACTAACTATTCCGCGCTTGGAATTATGTGGTGCGCTGTTGCTTTGCCGACTCTTCGCTAAACTTAAAACATCACTACAAGATGAATCGGTACAAATATATGCATGGACGGTTTCAGAAATAGTTCTGCACAGGCTGTCTGGTCATCCTGGAGCTCGGTGGAGCGTTTTCATCGCAAATCATGTAACAGAAATCGTGTCGCTAATCCCCGTCGTTGTTGGAAGTATGTTTGCTCCAAATTCAACCCAGCTGATTGTGCCTCCCTTGGTATTCGCCCTTCGAATTTGAAGGATTTTCATTTGTGGTGGAAAAGGCCTCCTTGGCTGTCGGAGTCGTCAAATAATTGGCCTAATTATAAAGATACGACGTCCGACACGGATTTTCCAGAACCAATACTGAAACTTCGACGTGGTGCATCGACATCCATTTTACTATCTGCTTGCCACTTGGAAGAACAATTTTTAGATAATGTTGTTTCTCGGTTGTCGTCATTTGTAAAAGCCATTCGCATGCTCTCATTTTGCTTTCGGTTTACCAATAATTGTCGCCTATCGCCATGTGATCGAAACTTAGGTTCATTAAGTACCAGCGAACTACAACATGCAAAACATATCTTTTTAAAACTGTACAACGGATTTTTTTTTGGAAGGAAATTAGCTTACTCTCACAAGGCCAGCCACTTCTACCAAGGTCAAGGATATTAAGTCTCATGCCGTTTATAGATAGCTGCGGGTTACTACGCGTAGAGGCAAGAATTCAGAGATCTGCGTTAACATCATCTGATAAGCACCCCATTATTTCGCCTAGAGCACACGCCGTTGTTTTACTACTCGGCCGATATTATCACGAAAAATATTTTCACGTCGGAGTTGCAGAATTGTTTAGCTTGTTGAGACAAAAGTACTGGATCGTTGGGTGTCGAAGTCTGCTTCGAAAAATAGTTCTCAATTGCGTCGTTTGTGCTAAAGTCAGAAAAACTACCTGCTCTCAACTCATTAGATCTCTCCCCGCCGAGCGCGTAAATTTCGCCTATCCTTTTGCTCGTGTAGGAGTTGATTTTGCTGGTCCAGTCACACTGCTACTGGCACGTGGGCAGCGCCCCACCATCGTGAAGTCATACATCTTACTGTTTGTTTGCTTGCACTTGGAACTCGTTGGAGGCTTGTCGACTGAGGCGTTTTTGGCTGCTCTAGACCGTTTTATCGCACACCGAGGGAAGCCCGTCGAAACCTTTTCAGACAATGGAACCAATTTAAAGGGAACTTATAGGAAGTTAACTGAGATGCATTCAGTACTTCTTGCGTTACTCGTACATCAAGGCGATATTGATGTACACCATTTATCAACTGAAGCAATTTCGAGGCGATTTATCCCACCCTTATCACCGCACTTCGGAGGATTGTAGGAGGCGGGAGTAAAGTCCGCCAAGCTTCATCTTAAAAGAGTCATTGGTGATCACATACTTATATATGAAGAATTTTATACCTTTTTAACACCCTTCGAAGCATTACTTAACTCCCGTCCACTCTGTGCCCGAGCAGATGATGACTTTGACGCACTCACTCCTTCCCATTTTTTAATTGGTCGTCCATTTACTTCGATTTCCGAGCCCCATATGAATAATTTTAATTCTTATTTGCTTTCTAATTACCAGAGACTTCAACACCTGGTGCAAATTTTTTGGAAACGTTGGCATAACGAGTACTTCACTTCCCTTCAAAATCGCCCAAAATGGAAGAAACTTAAGCGCAACATCGAACCCGGAGACGTAGTGGTCCTCAAAGAACCAAATATGCCGCAATCCAAATGGATATTGGGAGTCAACCCAAGGAAGGGATAGTTGCACACGAGTAATACCAGTTAAAACCGCACATGGAGAGTTCGTACGGCCAATCACCAAACTAGTCCATCTTCCTGTTCTTAAAGACTAAGGTCTTTCAGCCGGTGGCAGAATGTTTTGGACTCATCTTTACCATGTCTCTCATCATTTCTCTTAACATGTATTTAATTATCATATTGTTCGTTTTACTTACTTAACTTATCCAAAAATTGTTTGCTTTTATTAATACTCATTACTATTGTTTAATCACCCTGTAATTCGAAATGCCATAGCATATGTTTGTACTACTCATTTTGCTACATACGCTTTTCTCTTTCTTAAACATACTTTGTAAAGGTTATGTAATTTAATCAGATCGAATAAAACAATTATACGATACAGTCCAAGGCAAAAACTTCTGGCGAACTTTCTTATGTATATGCGAGCAAAAGTTCTACTTCAAGAAATCTGGCGTTCAGGAGTTGCGTGGGATGAGAAAATCCAAGATCCACAGTATGACAAATGGCTCAACTGGATTCGTTTTCTTCCGGAAGTGGTAAATTTACAAATCCCGCGGTTCTATATTACCAACAGATTAATACGCCAGCCAGAGAGACACCTGCATGTGTTCGTCGATGCGAGGTAAAATGGATTAGCGGCAGCTGCATACATAAGATCTAGGGATGGGGAATTAGTCGAATGTGCATTAGTAGAGGCAAAGACGAGAGTAGCCCCCCTAAGGAGACTTTCCGTTCCCAGACTGGAGTTGCAAGCAGCTGTACTTGGTGCTCGTCTCGCAAAAAGTATTATAGATTGTCACTCTATAAAATTCCATAAGCAAGTCTTCTGGATGGATTCCAAGACCGTTTTCAGCTGGCAGCGGTCAGATCACGATAACGATAACGCCAATTCGTTTCCTTCAGAGTAAGTGAAATCCTGGACAATACAAAAATAGCTGACTGGTGCTGGATCCCCAGTAAACCAAATATGGTGGACGAAGCCAGGAAAGAAAAATCCAGAACTTAGCGCCTCAAACCGATGGTTCAGAGGCCCATCCTTTTTGACATTGCCTCCGCAAAGTTGACCATCAACAGAACAGCCGGAAACATCAACATCTGTGTTCCAACCAGAAAGGTTTTCTAACTGTAACATGCTAGTCCGCAGTACTTCTTATGTACTCCGTTTTCTGCACAACGTACTGTCAAGGCGTAGGAAAACCTACCGAAAGTATGGTAAATTTAGCCAAGTTGAGTTGGATACAGCAGAAATGATATTGTTTCGAGAAGCCTAACGAGAGCGATTTCCAAAAGAGACCGCGTCAATATCAGCAAAACAATGCATTCACCGGTCAAATCCATTAGTATCCCTTTGTCCCCACTTAGACGAGAATGGTGTTTTGCGAGCTAATGGACGATTAGATCATTGTCAAGAAGCTAACGTGGAATTGAAACGACCAGTACTTCTCCCTAAGGACCATCGACAACAAACTTGCTCGTTCAAGACTATCATCGTCGATACCATCATCAAAACCATGAGACAGTGATCAATGAAATCCGCCAGAGATACAGAATCCCGAGGTTAAGAATCGTTCTTCGTACAGTCAGAAGATCATGTCAACTTTGCAAAATTAGGACAGAACAGCCACAGCCTCCGCTCATGGGTCAACTACCAGTTGTTAGACCGGCGTCTTTTACCAGGCCATTTTCATATGTGGGTACTGACTATTCTGGCCGTATTTACATATCCAATTTAAGAAGAAAGGAAAAGAGGTGGGGGGTTCTGCCTACTTGTCTAAAAACGCGAGCTGTACATATCGAGATTGCACACACATTGTCGACGGACTCTTGCATACTTGCTATTCGAAATTTCATTGCCAGAAGGAGTAGTCCAATCGAATTTTATATCGACAACGGTACCACTTTTAAGGGTACGGAATGGGAATTGAAAGAGGCATAACTGAATATTGATTAGCATAGACTTATGGAAATTTTCATCACAGCTAATATGAAATTGAGTTTTATACCAACTACATCGCCGCATATGGCGGGTTGCTGGGAACGGCTGGTACGCTCGATCAAAACTGTCCTCTATAAGATAATGCCAAATCGCTACCCATTGGATGAGTTGTTGCGTAGCATGGCAATGGAAGTAGAGAGCACCGTCAACTCTCGTCCTTTAACATATGTTCCTCTTGATGATGAAAATAAAGAAGCGCTAATCCCTAATCACTTCCTTCTAGGCTCTTCCAGTGGATCAATCTAACCCCTTAGGCGCGCGTAAATTAGAAAAAAAAACCTCTGCTGCTGATGCTGTTGACAAGTCATCATGTCAACACGAAAAAAACCTGAAAGCCACTAATCCCAAAATGGTCACCTTAGGAATAGGTTTTTTCCTAAAGCGAACTTAGTCTTAACACTAAAGTAAGTCATCTAAAATTATTGTACTATACTTGAATTACATATATTTTTATCTAAATATAATTTTATAACGGTTCACAATAAAAAACAACAAACTAATTTGAACAAAAATTAGTGCTTTTGTCGCAAGTTCGCCAACAACGGTTTTCGTAGCAGCAAGTCCTTTGAAATTTGATTTGATATCAATCTGGCGAAAGCAAGATAGTTGAACTCGATATTTCTAGCGTTTGACAGAGTTTGGCATCAGGCTCTTTTGTTGAAAATGCGTGAATTTGGAATCGATGACTCTCTTCTTCAATGGATAAGAAACTACCTTTCGGAACATGCAATTCAAGTTGTTTTGGATGGTTTCAAGTCTGGTATTCACAAATTCTGGTGTACCCCAGGGCTCCGTTCTGTCTCCGACACTCTTTTTATTTTTTATCCATGATCTCTTGTCTGCCACTTCTAATCCAATATATTCCTTTGCTGACGACTGTACTCTCTGCTTTTCGTATTCGTTTCAGCACTCACGTCCCTTCTCTTCGGCTGTAGAACGGGAACGGCAGCGTATGTTAAGCTCATTAAATTCCGATATCAACAGCATAACCAATTGGGGAACTATCAACAGAGTGGTGTTGAGGAACGATGTTCACATAACACCAAACAAAAAAAATCTAACACGAAGAAAAAGGGAATTCACCACACTTAGCCAAACATCCTAAATATCACCCTATATTTAAAGAAAATTATTATGACAATATAAAAAGGTTTTAAACTCTTTCTAATTCAGTAATATATTGCATATACACGATTCTCTCTTTTGTCCCTTTAATTCGTTTTAACGGATATTGTTACACTTGTACTAATTATTGTACTAAGTCTGGTCTTGAGCATCAACCGCTTCACATCTTTATACATTCATTTGGCAAACATTTGTATACACATAAAAGTTAAATTAATTGTTTCAATATAATCAGATTTTATTGTAGTTGAGAGTTTTATTCACTTTGTTAATTAAATAACTTTCTAACTTAAAAACACTTGAAATACACACAATACACAAACACATACACATCATTTCACATTTTACACAATACAAGAGGAAAATACAGCAAGGAAAGGAAACGGGTTGTATACACATAGATTCATAACAAACATTTGCACTTCTTTCAAACACATTTACACAAGCATTTATTTTAAACAAATTAACATATTCACACATAACATACATATCTAACAACATATTTTTCTTGATGTACATATTTAACAACATATTATGTCTAATTGCCTAGTAATCAAATCAGTGAAATTTAATGCTTCCGAAACACAATGCTGTCTGCTGTCGTTAAAGTGAAATGTAAACAATCAGCCATTATCCATGAATGGCACTTGCATCGTGCAAAGCCGAAACACTTTCCATTCTCGTGTGTCAACGACAACTTACGTTTGCATGACCACGTATTCGATGTCGCCAAAAATGCCACGAAATGTCTAGGTTTCCTCAAGCGATGT